>PVJC01047240.1:0-12950 GCA_004026665.1 Murina feae
ATTATTCCAAGAACATTGAATCCTAAAAATTAAAAAAAAAGTCTATTCAAGAAAAAATACTACATCTAATCTAATAAAAGAGCAATATGCAAATTGACCATCACCCAAGACACCTAAGCCACGCCCACCAGCCAAGCCATGCCTCCCAGCCAATCAGAGTAGCTGTATGCCAATTAACCCAGTCAAGATGGAGGCCAGCAGCTACGAAGCTAGAGCAAACCAGAGGCTTCTGTTGCAATTGCCTGCCTAGGCTGGCTGAGCCTCTGGTCATGATAACAATGTTTCAATTATAGATGCCACTGAGCTGAAACAAACAAGAGGTTTCATTACCTGCCTAGGCCTCAGCTTAAAGCAACAGTGTTTCAATTATCTAAACTAATAAAAGTGGAATATTGAAATCGACCGTTTCTTTGGGATGCCTAAGCCATGCCCACCAGCCAATCAGAGTGGCTGTATGCAAATTAACCCAGCCAAGAAGGAGGCTGGCAGGGCGGCTCTGCACTGGGAACCTCCACGGCCAGCACAGCTGTGCCGGGTGTGTCAGCTCAGTGGGGAGTGGGGGGCCAGCCTAGAGCCTCCTCAGGGTGTCCAGGACTGCCTGTACTGGGTCCACTGCCTGGCTCTGCCCACCAGGGTCCTCCTGGGGGTATCCAGGAGCAGCCGTCCTGGGTCTACTGCCTGGCTCCGCCCCCCGTGGGCCTCCGCCTGGCATGCGGGAGTGTCTGCTGCACAGTGCAGAGCATCCGAAGCCAGTCTGCTACCCGGCTCCACCCTGGGTGTGTTCGCTCAGCAATAGGGCCCCACTGAGGGATCCTGCACCAGTGTCCGCCCCTGGCTCACCACTCAGCTCTGCGCCAGGTGTGTCCCCTCAGTGGTGGGGGTCCACCAGGAGTGTGCAATTGTGGGCCCTCTGGTGGGAAACGTCCAGGCCTGCACTCACCAGCCCTCCTACCCCTCCAGTGCATGAATCCTGAAGGGGCTGTGGGCAGCCTGAAAATGGCCCTCAGCCCCTCACCCAGGCTGGCCAGGCACGCCAGCAGGTGGACATCCCCCCCCCCGAGGTGTCCCAGTCTGCAAGAGGACACAGGCTGGGCTGAGGGGACCCTTCCCGCCCCCCCCATGCGCAAGTTTTTGTGTACCGGGCCCCTAGTATCAATAAGAATTGTGGGTTTTTTGGCATTTTAATTTAAGACTATTCCCAAACTGTAGCCTCAAGATCCAACAACTCTCAGCCCTCAGACAATGGAGACCTGTTGGGAATGCACTGCAAGTCTCTTCATCAGTTTGTTGCCATTATTTGACCCAACATGAAGGTCCCAGGACAAGTCTCATCCCAAGAATATTATGGCTTTTTTTTACCTGACTCAGAGCTCAGCTCAAGAGGAAAAACCATATTCTCAAGTATTAAAACTTCAGCTCCAATTGTTTAGCACAGAGGTTACCTAAGGTTACAATACTAGTTTTGGACAAACTGAACAAACAAAACCATAGTCCAAAATTTAAGGGTGATATTTAGGGAATGGAAAGGATATAGAGGGTTAGGAAAAGCTCTGTTGTTCCTGGTGATTGGGAGAGCCCCAGGCATGCCCAGGAAAGTGCTGCAGTTATTTACCTCCGGCTGTTCTCAAAGTACTGCACAGGTAGTAAGTGAAGTGTAAGGCAGGATTATTCACAGCCACACACACACACACACACACACACACACTCTTTTCTAAAGGTACATAACTTACTGACCCAATGAACTTAAGGACACCATTGGCTGACCACTAAGCTGTACTAACTGCTGACTCAGGTACAAACATAAGGTTGCATGATTTATATGGACTGAATGTCTGTGTACCCCCAGATTCATGGGTTAAAACCTAACCCCCAAGTGATATTCATGGTGGAAGCTTTGGGAGGTGCTTAGGTCATGAGGCTGAAGTCCTCATGACTGGGATGAGTGTTCTTGTAAATGAAACCCACAAAGAACTCTTTCTGCCTTCTGCAATGTGAGGACCCAGCAGAAAAATGAAACAGCTGGTAGAGCCTCACTAGACACAGATCTGCTGGCACATTGATCTTGGACTTCCTAGTCTCCATAATTATAAGAAATGAATTTTTGTTGTTTATAGGTTACACAGTTTATGGTATTCCACTGTAGCAACCCAACAGTCTAAGACAATGATAATAATAAACAAAATAAAAGAGAAACAACAGAGACATGAATGGTTGCATGTTGCAGGGAATACAGGCTCTAAAGTAGTCTAGAGAAGTAAATAAAATAAACAATAGCAACACCAACACAGCAACCACCATTGGGGAACTGATGTCAGAATTACTACAATATGTTATCTAAAATGTACAGTTTTAAAGAAAAAGGAGACATGCAAATAAATATGAGATTGTGGTCATACAAATGAAAAAAATAAGCAGTCAATAGAAACTGTGAAAGGACTTGAATTCTCAATTTAGTAAAGACATTAAATTAGCTGTATACATATGTTCAAGGAACTAAAATAATCCCGATTAAAGAAAAGTATGACCACTGTACCTCACAATAGACAGAAATTATATAATAGGACCAATAGAAATTCTAGAATTGAAAAGTCTAATAACTAGAATTACATTTTACTAGATGGGATCAATAGTAGATTGTGTGTGTGTGTGTTTTTTTTAAATAGTAGATTTGAACTGACAGAAGAAACAATCAGTGATCGCTGACAGTGCTAGAAGTATATACAACACCTGAGCAGCATTAAGCACACCTTGCACTCAGGTCTTGGTTTCCATATCATTCTTTGATATAATAACTGAAACTCTTTAGAAAAATGCCTGATTCTAGAGTCAAGGCAGATAAAATAAAAAATAAACTTGGAACATCATATAGTAACAAAAATTATGAAACTGCTCATGCAAAATGATGAGGGAATGTTAGCAGGACGAAGGAACCAACCCAAAGGCCAAAGCTGAAATATAATAACAATGATACTGAATTATAAGCTAAATAAAATACAATCATTAAACACATGGATTTATAAATAAATAAATAAATAAATAAATAAATAAATAAATAAATATAAATAGCAAATTTTTCTTGCAGAAAATTCCATAAAATAAAAAAAGAATCATGGACATGGAAAATCACCAATAGACACACACTGATAGCAGCTGTAAATGAGATTTATTGAAGAATTTAAGTATTAGAGATGAATAATTCTGAAATGCTGTAAAAAATTAGAGATGAAAGTTTTGAGTAAAAAGCATATTGTAGGATAAAAAAATTGAATCTATAAAACATTGACTAGTCAATACAAAAATCTGAAGAGATTTCAAGAATAGAAGCTTTCAAACTCAACTTTCAAGAATGGAAGCTTTGAGTTCACTTTGTGAGTTTTTATTGTACTCATAAAAGTGTTATGAATACTGACTAAATTTAAGAAATATTAATTTAGTATAATGAATTCTATGAAACACCTAATTGAAGTAATTGGGGTTAAGACCTTGCCTAAGGCAATTAATTTTTACAATCTAAATCTGGGAGTATTTCTCATTGAAAATATATTACTTGCTTCATTATCTCTGAAAAAAGTTTCTGTAATAATTATTCCCAAATAGGTGAATAGAAAAATTATAAAAAAGAAATTTACAGCATTGAATTGACTGTCAAACTATAGCTGGAAGGGTCAGGAGGGTTGGGGGGGAGTTAATCGATCAACTGAAGGACTTATATGCATGCATATAAGCATAACAAATGTACACAAGACATTGTGGGGGTAGGGGAGGATGGGGGAAGGTCAAGGGGAAAAAATGGAAACTTATTTAACCCTCTTTGTAATACTTAAAGTAATAAAACAAAATTTAAAAAAAGAAATTTTTAATTATTTTTCTTTGATATTTCAGTTTATTCACTATCTCTAGATACAATCCAAATTATATAAATAAAAAGTGAAAAAGTTTCAATAAAATAAAGATAAAATGTGGTTCGAATAAGAAGTGTTTAGGCTTAGAAGATTGAATATATCAGAAAATATTTGATAAGATAAAAATTATTAAAATTGAGCAGAATTCTTAGCTCTGTACTTCCTGGCAACATGTAGCAACACACAAAGTTATACATTTTAGAAACATATGTCATGGTGGAGAAAATAAGTAACCCCCATATACATTTCAAGTCTATGCATAACTGTCTAGCCTCAACAATATTAATGATTAGATTCAGAGCTTACATTTTGATACTTTATATTTTTTCTAATAATTTACTCAAGCCTCACATCAGTATCAGTAAACGCATAGAAATAGAATAGCATCTTGTGATTTTCTTTTTTTTTTTTTTTTAATGAGACTGAATTTCTTTTCAGTTTTATTTAAATTTCTGAAATTTGTGCACTTGGGGGGTCCCTAAGCCCGTCCTGTGGCCTCTTGCAGTCTGGGACCCCTCAAAGGATGTCCACCTGCTGGTGTTCTGGCCAGCCTGGGTGAGGGGCTGAGGGCTGTTTTCAGGCTGCCCACAGCCCTTTCAGGGTTCAGGTCCCTACTGTAGTGCTTGGCCAGCCTGGGTGAGGGGCTGAGGGCTGTTTGCAGGCTGGCCACAGTTCCCATTGACCCAAGGTCCCAGTGAGGCTGGCTGGAAGCTGTTTTCTGGGATTTATTTATCGTCTATAAGTGAGACTTTGTTGCCTTGAGTGGAAGCCACAGCCTGCCTAAGCAGGAAATGAAGCCTCCTGTTTGCTTCAGCTCCATGGCTTCTATAATTGAAACTTGGTTGCCTTGAGTGGAAGTCACAACCAACCTAGGCAGGCAGTTTCCTCCATTGCTGGCCTCCTGTTTGCTCTAGCTTCGTGGCTGCCAGCCACCATCTTGGCTGGTTTAATTTGCATATTTTCACTCTGATTGGTTGGTGGGCATGGCTTGGCTTGTGGGCATGGCTTAGGTGTAACAGAGTGAGGGTTAATTTGCGTATTATTATTTTATTAGATTAGATTTCCAAGCACTGGATTTTAAAAAGAGACAGTTACATTAACATTGTCATATTTAGGCTAATCCATTTTTTATAGCATAAAGGTTAAGTAAGCATGCCAGTGAGCATAAAAGTCAGGGTAAATCATAGAATCCTATCTAATAAAGAGGTAATATGCAAAATGACCATCACTCTAACACACAAGATGGCCACTTCCATTTGATCAAAGATGGCCACCCCCATATGCACACAATGACTGACACAAGATGGCCTGCAGGGGAGGGCATTTGGAGGTGATCAGTCCTGCAGGGGAGGATAGTTGAGAGGGACCAGGTCTGCAGGGGAGGTCAGTTGGGAGGAACCAGGCCTGAAAGGGAGGGCAGTTAGGGGCAATCAGGCCTTCAGGGGAGGACAGTTAGGAAGGACCCATGCCTGCAGGAGAGGGCAGTACGGGGGGACCAGGCCTGCAGGGAGGGACAGTTAGGGGTGACCAGGCCTGCAAGGGAGGGCAGGTAAAGGTGATCAGGCCTAAAAGGGAGGGCAGTAGGGGGTGATCAGGCCTGCAAATGAGGACAGTTGGGGGGGAGCCAGGCCTGAAAAAGAGGGCAGTTAGGGGTGATTGGGACAATAGGGGAGAGCAGTTGGGAGGGGCCAAGCCTGCAGGGGAGGGAAGTTTGGGGCAACCAGGCTGGCAGGGTAGGGCACTTAGGGGTTATCATGCCAGCAGGGGAGCAGTTAGGCATCATTCAGGCTGGCAGGGGAATGGTTAGAGGGTGATCAGGCTATCAGGCAGAAGGGGTTAGGGGCAATCAGGCAGGCAGGCAGGTGAGCAGTTGGGAGCCAACGGTCCTGGATTGTGTGCCTGTATAAACAGGCAATCGGACATCCCTCAAGGGGTTCCAGATTGGAGAGGGTGCAGGCTAGGCTGAGGGACACCCCCCCACCACCACCACACGAATTCTGTGCACCAGGCCTCTAGTTATCATATAACATTAAAGCCAATCTCTTTAAGGCAGAGACAGGAGATATACTATATTCAGTATGTTACGTTCACATGTACTTCCTTTTCTCATTTTTTGGAAGATTGGTTGAAATATCCACAACCATGTACCATTTTTGGTATTATACCATTTGCAGTGTGACTCTCCGTGATGAGATGGAGTTTCAACTCGCTTAAGTACAGACTGGCCTTTTGATTAGCTTTTAGGCCTGAAGGGGTTTAATGTGATTCTTTCCTCTCAGGATCTCTGCTACTGCTATGTAAACAGGTCCAGAGAATTGCTTAAAGGAAGATGAGAGATGAGAGAGGAAGATGAGAGGTTTCACCGGCCTGGCCAGCTCTATGCCTGTGAGCAGGGTCCCTCTAGGCCCGTCGGCTCCAAGCTAACCCACCAGCTGACTGCAGGACATGGATGAACCTTTCAGAGATACGCCATATGTGGCTCAGACAAGCATCATGAACTAAATTAATACTTATTTTTTAAGGCACTGTCTTAGGATTTTTTTAATTCAATGATAGCTAACTGAAGAATATGTTTCCATACTTTCTTTAAGACATGATACACATTTTACCAAACTCAATCTTACACTGACAACTCTAGTGTTTAGAAAAACACAATTATTTTATGTACATCGCTCCAGGTCCTCCTTATAATAACCTCCAAATAATTTACTTTTTATAATAATAATTTCAGGATTTTATTTCTCTAAGCAACATTCCTTTAAATATTTGAAGAATTCTATGAGTTCTTTAGCCTTTTGTATCTTTAAGCTAAACTTTATCTTTGTAAGCAGAGATGTCTTAGTCGTGAGCTCATTGCTTTAACTCTTCAATAACTGGTAGCATTGATCATTAGCAAACTCTAGCTTTGTATCAGAAAAACAAACAAAAAAGGCATGGCTTTTTGTTTCTTGAATTCTGCTTGTTTCTTGCTCTCATCTTGCAATTTACATTCACTGAAATCATGATGCTCAGATATAAATATGTTAGATTAAATGTAATCTAATTAGTGCAGAATAAAGTGAGATATTACTGTCCATATCTGAATACTATATTTTATTAAATTAACTTTGCAATTGTGTTTTCTGTCTCCAAAAGCCTGAAGCTCTTAGAAAAAACTTCCCATGTACATGTTTGAGAATCACCTGCCCCCAACCACCCCGCCATCATATTTACTGTGTAAGTGGAAATCTACACACCCCTGGGCTTTAAGATAAAATATATCTCTTGTTTAACATGTTAAAATAATTTTCATCTCTGTCATCTTGCTGGAAACACGAAGCTGTCAATATTTGTTCTCAGATGCAGATAATAGCAATACTAAAGATCTAGAAAATACTTACTTATAAAATGTTAAAAAATATTCTCTTCACATGGCAAAAACTATAGAACTAGAGAGATTCTATAAAAGCATGTCTCTCTCTCTCTCCTCACACACACACACAGAAATAACAGAGAAAGAGAGGAAAAAAAAAACATGCAAAAATGATCCCACCGTACAGACTACAGACAGGTATGATCGTATCAAGCCTGGAGTCTCTTGCCCTTGCTGGTTCAGTGAATAGAGCCTTGGCCGTGGAGCAACGGGTCCCGGTTGGGATTCCTGTCAAGCACATATGCCTTGGCTGCAGGCTCCTCCCTGGGCCGGGGCTCGATGTTTCCCTCTGTCTTTCCCTTTCTCTCCCACGTTCCCATAAAAGTCAATGGAAAAATATCCTCGGGTGAAGATAAAAGAAAAGAAAAGATTAGAGTATCTTCAATATAATTTTTAATGTATTTTTTATTATTGATTTCAGAGAGGGGAAGTGGGAAGGAGAGAGGAATAGAAACATCAATGATGGCAGAGAATCATTGATTGGCTGCCTCCTGCATACCCACTACTGGGGATCCAGCCTGCAACCTGGCCACTTGCTCTGACTGGGAATCAAACTGTGACCTCCCGATTCATGTGTTGACACTCAAGCACTGAACCACACGGGCTAAGCTCATACATTTTTTTCTAAACATTGATCTATACACATTTAATGGAATTCATTAATAAATAGTCTATCAAAAAGTTCATCCTAGCTCTCACTGGTTTGGATCAGTGGATAGAGTGTCGGCCTGCATACCAAAGGGTCCCAGGTTCAATTCCAATCAAGGGCACATGCCTAGGTTGCGGGCTAAGTCCAACGTGCAGAAGGCAGCCAATCAACGATTCTCTCTCAACCTTGATGATTCTACCTCTCTCCTTCTCCCTTTCTCTCTGAAATCAATAAAAATACATTTAGAACAAATGTCAAAATTACTGGATAGGGTATTAGTAACCAGAGATTAAACAATACTTTAAGGATGTGCCTGTGCATGGTTTCAGTAGGTAGTCAATAATTATTTATTGAATAAATCAATGACTAATAACAATAATTAGCACCTACTTACTTATCCAAGTTAGATTCAGTTTTGCTTGGGGCAAGAATTCTTCATTCCTTTCAGGCATCATCTTTGCCAATGCCTCTTCGTCTCTGTGGAAATGATTTGCACATGTTTGGAGCCCAAATCCATGTGCTGCAACTCTCTTCCCCAGGCTCCAATCCCGATACACATGCCCCTCGATTGTTCTTTGTGAGTCATAAAACCTATCAATTAGGGAAGGTCTCTAAATACAAAGAAGATAATAGAGTCTCAAGCATTAAGGGCATTAATGACTCTATTCATTTCTGGCATCTTCTGGGACTTTTGCATACACATTGTATTTTTCTATACTCAGATGAGTGTAAAATGAACTTCTGATGCCACATAGATGGCTTGTTGTATCTTGTCATAATAAACCCCTAAATGACTATTAATCAGTCTCACATGCAGCAAGATCAAGGGAGAGTAAAGGTGAGAGGTGTTTTTTTCCACAGAGGTTTGATTCACATAGAAAATGTATTTGACTTTTTCAGAAGCTGCAGCTAACTTCAAGTAATCAATGCATGTGATGAAGAATAGTTCTGTTTTCTGAAAATAAACAATTTGAATAATTGAAAATCAATCCACTAAGGAAATGAAAATGATAAATGAACAAATGAATAATCTGAAAGAAAAAAAATTGCATTATATTTTCTCAGAAGGACAGTCATATAAATATGTTAGGTAAAATATTAACTCAAAGTAGAAAGTTACATGGAATGATAAATTAAATTCATATATTAGAGTAAAAGTAATTTTGTTTATTAATAACATTTTGATTTTGTATTCAATATAATATGATTACACAATTCTATTTTTTAACTGTAAGTATATAATAATCTTTCAGTTAAAATTTGATATTTCTCCCACCATCTCTACTAAAATTAATCAGATATAAAAATTATAATTCAAGGCCTGTATTTCCTAAATCCCTGATTGCCATCCATTTTATTAGCATGGTACAATAAGATATTTGGACATAACAAAATGCACTTGCATTACTATAGGGACAGAATGAATCCCCTATTATTAGAGCATCTTCAGTTACCCAGTGTCTGAGTCTTGCTTAATCCCTTGCTTTAGCTACAGATTGCTCTGTGGCTGGAATCTATATTTCTGGTTTTGCTTTTCTATCCTCAGTTACGTATGCAGCAGACTAAATGGAGGGTAAAGGTGAGCAGGTGATTACAGTCAAATTACATTTCTCAGTTCAATTGTAGAAGTATAGTTGGAATTGCAGTGGAGCTAGAAGCAAAGCCAGTGTCCAGAGATTCTGTTCCATGTTGTAGTGGGTCCAGTTCAGCTTCAGGCTGGCAGGAGTCCATTAGTCCATTGTGTGTGGGTGTTCAATGACCATGGGCCAAGTGAGCAAATACAGGAGAGGACAACCCAAGAATAAGAGTCCCAAGAGCATAAGAGAAACCAGTAAAGCACAAGAGAACAAATTCCTTTGTTTAAGGGGTTAAATATTTCAAATCCCAAATTCTCAGACCCATTCGGACCAATGACCTGTTCCCAGGAGTAACATACATACAAGTACCTTCCCAACATCATCCCAACTTTACTGGGGTTGCATCATCTATTCTGCTCTTTGTCCAGTCCCTTCTGCCAGCAATCTGCAGGGAGCAGACGGGTGGTTCCCTGGGGAGTGTAAAGCTTTAGCTTCCCGATAAAGCTGCCAAAATGACGTGTCTAAAATATTTGACTTTCCCTTTGCTTCTTTCCTATTATTAATATATAGGTTAATTACAATGGTAATTAGAAATACTGATATGTGTTATAGATGGTATTATTTTAAAAAGTTTCTATTACATTACTACTGCAAGGATTATTTTAAATATCATAATTTTCCTCTTTGTTTGAGGTGCCTCAACTCAAAACAATGTCACCTTAAAGAAGCTGACATCACAAGTAGTTTCACTTCATTCATGGCACAATCATCTTAAAGCAGAAACACTGCAACCCTTGACAGAAGTGGCAGTATGCTATGTTAATATTGCTGACACACCCAGGCAATGCATTTGTTGAGAGTACTTGAAATCTAGGTTTTTGGGCCATCTTGGCCTGGTGAGATCAATCCATGGTACTTGTTGATTGCAATATTATCGACTTTATAAGGTTGAGTAATGACTTGGTACAGTTTAGAAATAACACATCACATATTGGAAGGCATTGATATATACTTCAATTAAAAATAAAAGCCTATTTATCAATATAAATCTGTGTAACTAGTGTGTATCATATTAGTGATATTAACCTATCAGGAATGCTTATCCAGAAAACTATTACTCAATATCCTGAGGATTAGCAAAAGAGAAGCTGATATTATACTGATGGTTACTATGTATATAATATTGCAAAATTTGAATTAAAAAAGTACTGATTGGAGAGTATTCATATAAAAAGTAGTTACTATGTTGAAGAGATAGTTATGTCTATAATGATAGAGATCCCTCCAGATTAAACTCACAGTTTATTCTTTATGAGGTCATCACAGGAGTCATGGTAGGGTTTAATGAACAGAATAGCAGGGTCAGATATTTATTTGGAGAATCTGTGCTGGCAGAATTGTGGAGAAGAATTCACAGTAACAGTCACAGTCACATTGTGCCAGCTACAGCGTCATGCAGTAATATGTCTGATTAAAATAATCCATTATTGAGTAAGGGAAAGCAAGTTTTTTTAGAAAAAAATTAATATCCTATCTAATAAAAGAGTAGTATGCACATTAGGTGTCACAAAAATGGCCACTCCCATAGCCACAAGATGGTGGGACCCAGTCCAGCTCAGCCCTGCCACTGAAGTGGTCAGTCCTGTTAGCCAGGCAGGTGGCAGGGGAGACAGGTGGCCCAAGGGGTGGGACAAGCGATCAAAGGGGGATGGGGGTCCCCTGCCCAGGCCTGTAGCCTTGGTCAGAGGCTGTAGTGGGGCAGAGGTGGAGCCCACAATCAGAGGGGCCTGGGGGACCCTTGCCCAGGCCTGCAGTCTTGGCCAGAGGCTGCCAGTGGGTCAAGGGCAGAGCTGGCGATGGCAGGGGGCAGGATAAGAGCCGTTGATCACAGAGGCCTGGGCTCTGTGAAGCTGGAGATTGGAGGGGCTTGGGCATCTTCTGCCCAGGCCTGCATCCTTGGCCAGAGGTTACAGGCCTGAGCAGGGGTGGAGCTGGGATTGAAGGGGCAGGGGTGGAGCTGGTGATTGGAGTGAACTACAGAGGAAACATCTTTTCTTACCGCTCATTGGATAAGCTCCCTGTATGCCACTGGCAATATTCTTAGTAACTTGGGTAATAAGAATCGAAAAAGGCAATCTAGGGTTTTTCCACCTCACTCCTGGAGAAAAAAAAATGAAGGTCCACTGCTGGAGGGCTAAGAAATGTCATATCCTGCCCTAGCCGGTTTGTCTCAGTGCATAATGCCTCAGCCTGCTGACTGCAGGGTTTGAGTTCAATTCTGACCAAGGGCATGTACCTAGGTTGCAGGCTCCTCCCTGGCTGGGGCCCAGGTCAGGGGTTATGCAGGAGACAACTAATCAAAGTGTTCTTCTCACTTCGACGTTTCTTTCTGTGTTTCCCTTATCTTCCACATTCTCTAAAAATCAATGGAAACATATGCTCAGGTAAGGATTAAAAAAAGAGAAAAAAATGTCCTATCCTATGAAAATGCCTAAAGAAAGTTGTCATTTTTTCATGGTGAAGGGACTGGAGTCCGTGTTGATGAAAACACCTTGGTTGTTGTGGCGACTGGCAGTGGCTGCAGCAGCAGGGTAATGGGGCTGATGGCTTCCACTTATTACCTTGGTCGCCTCCCACAAAGGGAGGCCAGACTTCAGCTTAGGCCCGCTCCCCAAGGGGAGCAGGGAGCAGTCCTAAACCATCAGTAGGACACTCCCTGAGGGATCCCAATATGTGAGAGGGGACAGGATGGGCTGAGGAACCACCCCCCCCCAGTGCATGAATTTCATGCACCGGGCCCCTAGTCCTATATAATAAAAGGATAATAAGCAAATTGATCTTAATAGGAGAATGACTGGTTGCTATGACTCACAATGACCACAGGAAACAGATGCTCAATACAGGAGCTCCCTCCTGGTGGTCAGTGCGCTTCCACAGGGGAAGTGCGGCTCAGCCAGAAGCTGGCTCATGGCTGGCTAGTGCAGTGGCAGTGGCGGGTGCCTCTCCTGCCTCCTGCAGTGTTAAGAAGGAGGACTCCCAGACTGCCAGAGGGATGTCTGACTGCCAGCTTAGGCCTGATGACCCGGGGAGTGGGCCTAAGCCAGCAGGTGGACATCCACCAAGGGATCCCCAACTGCGAGAGGGTGCAGGCTGGGCTGAGGGACCCCCCTGAGTGCATGAATTTTCATGCACTGTGCCTCTAGTTTTAAATATAACTAATTTGATAGAATACTGACTCTATTCATGATACTGTTCTTTATACTTGAATCATCTTATATATTTTCCCCAAGAAACTGACTGGGTATCTTGAGGCAGACACTGCTAACCTCTGCTTAATTGCTTACAATGGTCCATGTCTGTTGTTGCCTCCCTGTAGCTGTGCTAAGGTGGTGATGTATTTCTACTTTGAC
>PVJC01047241.1:0-12981 GCA_004026665.1 Murina feae
TTAAGATATCTTTTGATGCTCACCTAAAGTGGTGACTTCCATTTTATAGATAAAGATAGTGAGGCCCAGGGAAGCTGATTTTGTGACTTACTCATATGTGTCAGGCTGGATCTTGGGCCCAGGTCCCTTTGACTCCATTATAATATACCCTGTAAGTTCCATGAGAAAGAAGAAGCCGTATTTCTTCAATTATGAGGTGCACTTTTTACATATGTAACTCAAATCAAGAGGATCTATCTTCAAATACTTGAATTACTTGTGGTACATCTAAAAATCACTATGTCTTAGAATCAAGGAAATATATCTACAGTGCCGAATATAGCCATGATAACATAATATGTGCACAATAGATATTTGTATGCTAGGTTATAAAATATGGTGATTTTATACAATAAAGTATGCTTCTGAAAGTGTTATGCCCCTGCTTGTCTTTTCAGGTATTTCATGCATGGTGTGTGTCGGGAAGGAAACCAATGCCTGTTCTCACATGACTTGGCAAACAGCAAGCCATCCACCATCTGCAAGTACTATCAGAAGGGCTACTGTGCCTATGGAACTCGTTGCAGGCAAGAACCCCGCCACAACCCCAGTTGTACACTGAGTTAAATGATTCAGATCCTTTATTTAGAACATGGATCTTGAGGGGAAATTTAAAAGTAATATGACAACATTACAAAAAGTATGGCAAATAATTTTGAAATCTCAATTTCAGTACCCAAAAATTTTTCAGAATCACTTTATGGGGCTTATTTTTATACGTCTCTAGTTATAAAATTGCACTCATGGTATATATCAAATTTTATATCTTGCCTTTTCCCTCTATTTAACATGTCATAAGCATTTTCCTATGCTACTATTTTATAATGTTAACAGAACATCATTTTATTAACTGACTCCATTAGAAATTTAAATGGCTTCTAGTTTTTTGCTATGAACAATTATGTGAGTAGAGTTGTTGTTTTTTACCACTGACATATGTAGGCAACTTTGTAACTTCTAAGCAAGGAAGTACTCCGAAAACCTGTTCCTGTCCTTTCGAAATGAAGAGCTGCTGTTTTTTCCTGGGTTGCAAAGCTCCCTTGAGTCCTTCCTCTGGCTGCCTATGGGATGGTGGAAGTTGGCCCACCTTGCCCTACCCCTGCCAGTGGTGCCCCAGAGAAACAGCCAGGAAGGCTGGTCTCTAGCTGTTACACTGGCCATTATTAACATTGTGGGGACTCCTGCCCAAAAGAACACTGGATTGGGTGTCGGAAAATTTCAGTTCAACATCTGTCTGGAATTTTCAGGGTTTCTTTTTGGTCTGAGGCAGTATGTCTGTCCCACTCGTGTCCTACAAAGACACTTAAGTGAATTTTCTACTCTGAATTGCCAGGCAGTTTTTAAAATTGTTAAGCCTTTATCAGTTAAAGTATGGGGAGAGATTGTTTCATTCTCCACCTCTGCAAATGGAGCAGAAAGCAGGACATTCTACGTCTGGCCAGTGTGGGAGAGACATGTGCTTGTAGTGTGTCCGTAATGCATCTGCTGTGTGTTTTTATTTAGATATGATCACACAAGGCCCTCTGCTGCAGCTGGTGGTGCTGTGGGCTCCATGCCCCACAGTGTGCCCTCCCCGGGCTTCCACAGTCCTCACCCTCCTTCTGACCTCACTGCGCCTATTGTGAAAACTAACTTACATGAGCCTGGGAAACGTGAGAAAAGAACATTGGTACTTAGAGACCGAAGTGAGTGAGCAGAATCCTTTTATTGTCTCTTTTGAAAAGCAGTCTTGTCTTGTTTTTCATATTCCTTTCTGGTCTTCTCTTGACAACAGGATTGCTAACCTAATACCCCTCCAACCTGTCTGAATGCAGAGTCACCAGATCTGTCCTAAGAATGGGCTTCATTTGGCTGCAGAGTATTCGGATAGTGTATTTGGCCTTGTGCCCAAGGCTGGGCTGAGCCCTAAGTTTGGCAAAATACAAACAGTGACTTTTTTGTCAGCTTGTAACTACTGTCTGCATAGGGTTGTTGGCCCAGTTCTGAGGAGCACCAAACTATTCATTTCAAAGCTACATATTTTGATAAAGAGCACATATCACTCACTGTTTTACCTCTAGGTCAGTACAAAGTCTTAGTTTTTATGCTGAGCCAGTGTTTGCCATTTTAGGTTGCACTTTTGGTAATACGAATAGCATGTTGGGGTTTGGGGAGTGGTCTGTGCCCTGGAATAGGATTTGGGCAGGAAGAAAGCTAAAAATCATGTTTTTGTTGGCTTGTCCTCACCTGGTGAAGGGATTTCTAGATCTGGGAATTGTGTGATTTTAAGATAGGCAGGTTCCATCTTAAGCAAACAAGTAAGTGATCCAGTTAAATATGTCCCCTCTGAAAAGGGAAGGGAAGGGCTCCAGGTGTGAGAAGGGGAGGCCATAGGACAAATTTCACATTGACTCCAGGACCCTAAGACTCACTCCAGGTTTTCATTACTTCTAATTCACTTTAAATTGATACGTAACTTTACTGGTATAAAGGAAAACACTCTATTCTATTGACCACATTCTAAATTCTCTTGACACACACACACACACACACACACACACACACACACACACACACTGATATGTATTTTTTCATATTAACTGGTCCAGATGTTGACATTTCTATACTTGCTATTTTTAAATAGCAACTTTAGTGCTCTTTTGTATAAATATATCCTGATCTATTTGTGCTGTTTCCCTGTATTGCTAACTATGCTTTTAAGTTAATGTCACTATGAACATTTTATGCTGTTCCTTTTATTTTTCCCTCTTGGCCTGTTTTTCCTTTGTGTTCCAAGAGTGAAATTCTCAAGGTCAAAGTTGCTTAATCTGTTAGGTTTTGACTAGCTGCTTACCAGAACGGCTGGGCCAGTTTTCATTTATGTATGTGCTCTGTGTTTTGTATTAAGATCTCTCTGGCATGGATGAAGAAAAGGCTTGCCCAAGTGTGGTGAGTAATGCAGGAGGCAGTGATGCCCAGAGTAGCCCAGAGATGAAGCCGAATTCCTACCTTGATGCAATAAGGAGTGGCCTTGATTACTTAGAAGCCAGCAGCTCCTATAGCAGTGAGGAGCAGCTGTGCCCCTATGCAGCCGCCGGGGAGTGCCGCTTTGGGGATGCTTGTGTCTACCTTCATGGGGAAATGTGTGAAATCTGTCGGCTGCAAGTCCTGCATCCCTTCGACCCAGAGCAAAGGAAAGCTCATGAGAAGGTATAGTTACAAGTCTTTGTATGAACTCATTTTAAGAAATTTGAAATGCACTATGTGACAGAATTTGTTGGTATTTCTACAAGCATCTGACTGCCAATAATACCTGTATTATGTACCTGACATATTTATTTACACCATATTTTCAAGTTCTTTTTCTATTGTCATTTGACAGTTCTTGATTATCCTATATAATAAGAGAGGAATATGCTAATTAGCCATTTCGCACTGAGGCTTAACGACCAAGCGCATCATGACCAGATCACGGATTAGCAGGAGGGTGGGCCAGGGAAGCACAAGCAGGCTGCGGAGAGCTACAGGAGGGGGCAGGGCAGCAAGCTGTGAGTGGGGAGGGGAGGGAAAGGGATGAGGGGAACTACAGGAGGGCAGCAGCGACCTACTGGCTACAAGAAGGCAGCAGAGAGCTACAGGACGGGGCAGGGCAGCAAGCAAGCAGGAGGCAGAGAGCTACAAGAGAGGGCCGAGCAACAAGTTATAAGGGGGGGCGAAGGGAGCTATAGGAGGGCGGCTACGACCTACTGGCACACAGATTCATGCGCAGGGCTACTAGTTTAGAATAAAGGCAAAAGGAGAGCCCTCAAAAGCATAAAGCTATACAAAGTTCAGAAGATAAATCTAGTCTCAGGAGCCTACTGTGTGTCTGTCACAAACAACACACACACACCCTTCCTCCCTAGGTTTACATAGCATTGTGGCTACAATCTAGCCAGGCTGAATTCTGGAGAATTCGAGGAGCCCAAATCATAGAATTTGAGGATCCAAGTGTTGGAAGGGGCCTTTCAGGTCATTAGGTAGGTGCCAGTGTAGGAGGCACTGCCTCACAGTGGGCCCTGTGCTTGGTTTAGGACTCTGAAGATGGGTGAGGAGAAGGGGAGGAGCCCACAGCTGCAGTGTAGAGCCCCTGAGTAGGAGCTCCCTGTATGTGGAGGTTGTGTCTGCCACTCTCCATTGTCTTCCCAGAGGTGTTCAGATGAGTGCAGAATGAGAGCTTCACCCAGGGGTGCCGAGGTCTTTGTGCTGTGCACGTTGATTTATCTCACGCTGTGTCCACTGTGAGCACCGAAGGGCAGAGCCTAGGTCTTTGTACTCTTCTCCGACTATAATGCCTGATACACAGTACTATACGTCACCTGCTTACTGAATAAATGAATTCGTTAAATAATTTATTCTCTTGAGAAGCGGTGCTGCTTACCTCTGACTCTGTACTGCCAGTCTGACGTTTTAAGTTAAGGATTGTTTGGCGTTTCTGGTATCAGTGTGGTTCAGAGTGGGGAAGGCTGCCCAGAGGAGCAAGGAGTCCAAGGTTCCGATTCTTGTGAACTCTGTGATCCCACACTGGTGCTCTACTCTTTGGGGCGTCCATGGTCTCAGCTCTAAATTGGAAGTGATCATATCATGCTAGGAAAGCAAGGGGCTGGGCCAATGGTGGCTTGAAGTCCTTTTTGTGTTCTGAGAGAGTGCTGTGTCCTGAACCCAGGGAATTCTGTACCCTGCGTAAAGCAGCCACGGTCTTTGTTCCTTCCTGGTCTCGATTGTGGCAGTGTGGCTGGCAGCTGCCCCCCGGCTCTCCCTGTTACTTAGCAGCCCTAAGGTTTCCTTCCTCTCTCTGTACTTCAGATCTGCATGTCAACATTTGAACACGAGATGGAAAAGGCCTTCGCCTTCCAGGCAAGTCAGGACAAAGTGTGCAGTATCTGTATGGAAGTGATCCTTGAGAAGGCGTCTGCCTCTGAGAGGAGATTTGGGATTCTCTCCAACTGCAATCACACGTACTGCTTGTCCTGCATCCGACAGTGGAGATGTGCCAAGCAGTTCGAGAACCAAATCATTAAGTAAGTACAGCAAGGAGTCTGAGCTATAGAAGCAGGGGTGTTGGGCTTGCCATCCACTCTTAAGCCCTCCTGGACTTCCAGAAGCATTCCAATGTAGAGGATAAATTTTGAGTGCTGGCCCGGGTGTGTGAACTTGGGCACTTCACTACCCTTCCTGAGCCCACGTGCCTTTTCCTTTGATACGTGGTAACAATTCCCACCAAGCTTCAGGGCATTGGAGCGACACACAGCAGGGATCATCCGTGTGAGGTTAATGGCAATGCCTGTTTGAGCTCAGCTTTAACAGTTACAGGGGTCTGCCCTTAGGCCAATTGCCTATTGCCTTTTTAAGCTTCATTTTTCCATCTGTAAAATAGGGTTATTTGATGATTAAGTGGAATAATGCATGTAAAACATTTCACATGTCTGACAAATGTGATGTGCTCCATGAAGCCAATATTGAGATATAATTGACATATAACAACACAGGATTCTTACATTCTACAGTGGGACAAGGTCGGGGGGAAGAGCTAATTCATTGAGAAGTCACTGCATGCTGTGGACTGTTTTAGAAATTCTTCACCCGTTAACTTATACTTCTCTCAGAGACCCTACAATCTTTCTCATTTTACATTTGAGCAAACAGGTATGAGCTCAAATGACTTGCCTAAAGTTACACATTTGTGTGGTAAAATAACACCTTTCTTGAGACAAAAGTATACAACTTAGTGTTTATTATAGTATATTCACAGAGTTTGTACAACCATTAATTACTACAATCTGGTTTTAGAATATTTTATTATCTCAAAAAGAAACCTCTGTTTGTAGTCATTGCCCATCCCCTCCCTACTCCCAGGCCTTGGCAACTACTTTCTGTCCTGTGGAACTATCTTAGACATTTCAAATAAATGGAATCTTTTAGTATTTAGCCTTTTGGGTCTGGCTAACTCTTATACATAGCATGGTGTTTTTAGAGTTCAACCATGTTATAGCATGTACCAGTGCTTCATTCCTTTTTATGGCCAAATATCTCATTGAATGGATATCCACATTTGTTTATTCATCAGTTGATGGGCATTGGGTTGTTTCCATCTTTTGGTTATTGTGAATGGTGCTGCTATGAATATTTGTATACAAGTTTTTTTATGGATACATGTTTTCATTTTTCTTGGTTAGATACCTAGAAGTAAAGTAATTGGGTCATATGGTAACTATATTTAACATTTTCAGAAACTGGCAGACTATTTTCCCAAGTGGCTGACCAATTTTACATTCCACCAGCAATGTATGAGAATTCCAATTTTTCCACAGATTCGTTAATACTTGTTATTGTCTTTATTTCTAATTTTACTTATTCTAGTAGGTGTGAAGTAATATTGTATTGTGGCTTTGATTTACATTTCCCTGATAACTAATAATATTGTACATCTTTTTCTGTGCACTTTCAGCATTTCTCCAATATGCTTACTCAAATCCTTTGCCCACTTTAAAATTGGTCTTTTCATTGTTGAGAAAAACATGTTTTTAATAGTAAATATGTTGGTTAGGAAACATCTGCAATGGTCATGCATTTGAGAAGGGGTTCAGAGTGTAGTGTGCATAGGATTTGTAACTTAATCTGTTCCATACTAAACTGATTCTTATTTCAGGTCTTGTCCAGAATGCCGGGTGATATCAGAGTTTGTAATTCCAAGTGTGTATTGGGTAGAAGATCAGAATAAAAAGAACGAGTTGATTGAAGCTTTCAAACAAGGAATGGGGTAAGTGCTTTGAGTTTGGGCATGATCCTGATGCCTGCCTTCGTTCTTGTTTCGGTCTTTGCCGTCGCCTGCAGAGCCTCCCCTTCCCCCTGAGAATGTGCTCTTGGGAGCCTGAGGCCACTCCAAATCTTTTCCTTCTCTCAGGCATTTTGCTAGGCTTTGCAGATGCAGAGATGAGCAAAGCCATGATACAGTAGACGTGTTTTTAAGCTGAAGTCGACTTTTTATTTGGGATTATATCACCTGAGCATATTTTTTTTCCATTGTTGTTTTTTATAGAGTTGAAGGGAGGGAGTAAAGTGTGGGTGGGGGAGATAAGGGCTGAAACATTGATGTGAGAGAGACACTGATTGGCTGCCTCTCACATGCATGCAACTAGGGCTGGGAGTCAAACCTGCAACCCAAGTACAGGCCCTTGACCAGAAATCGAACCCACAACCCTTCAGTCTGCAGGCTGATGCTCTGACCACTAAGCCATGTCTGCCGGGGCAGATGTTTCTTCTGATAGGTGTGAGGTGATATCTTACTGTGATTTTGATTTGTATTTTGCTGATTAGCAATGTACAAGCATCTTTTCATGGACCTGTTGGCCACTTGTTGGGAAAATGTCTACTTAGCTCCTCTGGCCATTTTATCCGCCCCCCCCCTCCCCCCGAGTTAATATGACTTTAGTTGCAGTTTCAGAAAAGGGGTACATAGTTACATGTTGACTCTAAAGTCTTTATTTCACTAGGTCAGATATAACTGTGTTATTTACTTATTTTCACTTGCATGTTCTGATCTAACTTCAATAAATGAAATGGCTTCATAAAAAAAAAAAAGTACATAGCACATTGCCTTTCACCAAGAGCAAAGCACTTAATTTCTTTAAAAAGTCATAATTAGACTAGTACTTTTAGTAGTAACAAAAATGTTTCGTCTTTATTGTTGAAAGTATTACAGCCTGGCCGCCGGCATGGCTCAGTGATTGTGCATCTATCTATGAACCAGGGAGCCAGGGCTCGATTCCTGCTCAGGTTACATGCCTGGCTCCATCCCCAGTGTGGGGCATGAAGGGAGCAGCCAATCAATAGTTCTTTCTCATTGATGTTCCTTTCTCTCTCTTTTTTAAAAACTTTTTTTTTTTTTTTTTTTTACAAAGGGAGAGAAATATCAATGAGAACCACTGATTGGCTGGTCCTTATTAATCCCCTTCATCCTGCTCCTATACACCCTCCTCCACCCGCAGGCCTTCACCACACTCTATTGTCTGTATTCATGGGTTATGCATATATGCATGTAAGTTCTTTGGTTCATCTCTTCTCGGCCCCCCAGACCCTTTCTGCCCATTTTTAAATGGATTGTTCTTGTTGCTGCCGAGTTATATTTGTTCTTTATATATTCTGGATATAACCCTTAGCAGATATGACTTATGAATATTTTGTCCCATTTAGTAGGGTTGCCTTTTCATTTTGTTGGTTTCCTTTGCTGTGCAGAAGCTTTTAGTTTGAGATAACCCCACTTGTTAATTTTTTGCTTTTGGTGTCAAATCCAAAAAGATTACTGGCAAGACCAGTGTTTAGGAGCTTATTACCTCCTATAAGTCAATTTCTGATAAGTCAATTGTAATTCACATCATATTATTTCTCTAGGATGTCTTTCAGTGTTTTATCCTGGGTTTCAGCAGTTATATATTTTACATAGGAGTGGTTTTCTTCTTCTTATGCTGCTCCTTGTTCTCTTAATCTGTAAGTTTTTGTCATTCACCAAATTTAGAAAAGTTTACCAAATATTTTCCCTACCTTTTTTTTCTGTTTCTGGTTTCTTCCAGTTATCTTTTGGTTCTTCAGGCCAGAAGGACTGGATTTTTCCATGGCAGTTTTAGCCACCCTATCTGCAAGAGGGCCAGGCCAGGTCTAGAAGCTTACTAAAAGCAGAACTATGTTACCTATAGGTTACTTTTTTTTTTAACTGATTTCAGAGAGGGAGAGAATCATGGGTCCGTTGCCTCCTGCATCCCCCCCAACCCCCCCTAGTGGGGATCAAGCCTGGGACCCAGGCATGTGCCCTTGACCAGAATCGAACCCAGGCCCTTTGGTCCGCAGGCTGACAGTCTGTCCACTGAGCCAAACTGTCCAGGGCTATAGGTTCTTTTTTTAAGTTGTACATTCATTACTAAAGGCTTGGGTTTTTCCTCTTGTGATGTTATCATTGTCCACCAGAGGGCAGGAGTGGCAAGGCAGAGGGCAGGAAGGAGGTCTGCTGGAATTGTCCAGAAATTCTCATTGTTGTTGTTCAGATCTTTCCTGGCCTCATTTTCCATTGGTGAGGGTGTTTTTATGCATTCCACAAACATTTACTGAATACCACTGCATACCAGGCACCTTCAAGGTAACACCAGTGGGGGCTATGGAATAGATTAGTAAATATAATTTCATGGGAAATTACAAAAGGGCAATTATGATACAGGTTTGCTGGTGATAAATTATTCATGAGGCCCAAGCCATATGTCACAAGAGGATGCACCTGGATCCACCTGGGTAGGAGTGTCAGAGAAACCTGAAGTATGAATAACCTCTCCATGTGTGTTAGAAGGTTGCAGGTGGGTGCACAGAACATGGGTGCAGGATGGGGAGCAATGAAAGTGACCACTGAGGTTGAGGACCTTCTACCACATGGAACAGACCAGAGTCAAGTGTGTGTGTGTGTGTATGGGGGGGGGGACAGGTGACCTACTATTTGGAGATGCTCCTCTGTGGTAGAGGTTAGAACCGGGTGGGAGGGGAGGCCAGTTAAAAAATGATTGACTGACAGGCAGGTACCAGAGGATGATACCCCTAAAAGCTTCAACAGTGTGGGAACTGAAAGGACAGGTCTATTGGGACGTTGCTCTGTAAGCAGAATAGCTGAATGTGAGTGCTCAGAACAAAGCAAGTGAGAGTGATCTGGAGGCTTTTGTCCTTGGTGGCCAAAAAAGCCTAAAGAAAGAAAAGCAGTTATTTTAGGAACAGGAACTAGAGAATAGTTTTGAACTAGATGAGTTTATTAAAGCCTGTGTCCAAATGACTGGTATGAACACACTGCTTGAGCAGTCACTTCCAGATCTCAGAACCTCACAAGCAGGAGGACCATGGAAGGTGTCTGGTTTACATACCTCTGCTTGAATCGACTCCCCTGCCGCCTGTCCTGGGATCAGACCTGGTGGGAGTAGCACCCAGGCAAGCAAGGTAGTTCCCTCCCTTCTGAACAGGTGTTAGGGTCTAAGGGCCCTTCACCACTGGTCTTTCGATGAGAAACATTGGAGTCAGGGAGTCCAGTCCCCCTTCTTTGTCATCTGCCACCATTACATACCCCAGCAGCAGCCCACACTTTTTGTGGTGATTTGGCTTTATGCTGCAGTGTCCTTTCCTTAGCGCCCCCAGATAGTCCTCTGGGTTATTGGGATCACTTGTGAGAATTTCATTTGAGCAACAAGAAATGGGAATTCTGTTTGTGATTTTCCTTAGGAGCAGGGGTTCTTAACACATTGCAGACCAGTTTTATTGCTAGCTTTACCCAGGGGCCAGATAAGCTTCTATTGAACGAGTACAAAAAAATGTTTCACATAAATATTAAAGGCACACTTTAAAATTAAATACCCATTGCGTTTTGAAGTTATTACATGTTCTTACAAACTATCTTTTGAAAGAATTCTCGTCATTAGCTACAAGCCTTAGAACAGAAAGCACGAGAATTCTCATAATCTGTCCACAGTGTTTTAACAGGGGTCTGTGGCAAAGAAAAGAAAAATTTAACTTTTGATACCTGTATTTTGTAGACCTGTGTTTTATGCATTTTAAAAAAACACTTCTGAGAGGGGGTTTGTAGCACACAGTGAAGAACCCCTGCTTGAAAATTGGAATGAGACCTGTAACTTTAGGCAGCTGCTAAAATTTCCCCCTTTATCCCCCTGTGACTCCTGTCATTGCTGGTGCAGAGGACAGGAAAGTTCCCTGCGTGGATCTTCTGTTGGGACTTAAACTGAGGCAGGTAGCCCAGCCTCAGCACCTTGGAGCCCATGACAGTTGGACCAGAGGAATGAATAATAAAGTATTTCCTGTGGCCTTTTTGGAGCACTGCAGGCTCAAAACAGTGGGGTACCCATGCAGGTTAAGTTATGTATTGAGGGCATATGTCACAATGGGAATACCAGTATTATCCAGCTTGGAAATCAGCAACCCAACCTCTCTGAACATCAGCTTCCCTCCCTGTAACATGAGGTTGACCCAATCCTAGCATTGTAGGCCTTAGATTCTCCCACCATCTTGGCTTTTTTCTTCCTGTTTTTCAGGAAAAAAGCGTGTAAGTACTTTGAGCAAGGCAAGGGGACCTGCCCATTTGGAAGCAAGTGTCTTTACCGCCATGCTTACCCTGATGGGCGGCTAGCAGAGCCTGAAAAACCTCGGAAACAGCTCAGTTCTGAAGGCACCGTGAGGGTAAGGATTTTGCCATCTCTAGTCAGGCACTTTCTGTGGGCATTTCTAGATACTGCTCCTGAGTTTTCCTCTAATCGTTAGGGCAACCAGAAATAGGCAAAAGAAAAATAAGCTACTCAGCCTCCATATTGTCGTTTTTAGTAACCAGGCATATTTTCTGGCTATTTTTGCAGTTCTTCAATTCAGTGCGCCTCTGGGACTTCATCGAGAGCCGAGAAAGCCAGCATGTCCCCAACACTGAGGATGTTGACATGACAGAGCTTGGGGACCTCTTCATGCACCTGTCCGGAGTGGAGGCATCAGAACCCTGAAGATGGGTGGTTGCCCTGCATCTTGGGCTCCCCAGCAGAGCCTTTCCCAAGTAGGGTGTGCAGAGCCTCCTTTACTGCAGCCCCAGGCCATCTGTGGCTTGGATTTGAGTAGGGTTGTATTTTACTTGGACTCTCGTCCATTCTCTATTATTACAGCCATGAGAAGAGTGAAGGATGTAACATTAACCTAACAAGTATATGGAATCACTACTTTTATAGCTGATATCTTAGTTGCACCTCAAGCTCCTCGGGGGACCAGCTAAACAGCCAGACTGAGTTTTGATTGATTGCTTTTAAAACAAACTTGGCTCCTAGCCTTCATGAGCTTTAGCTCCTTAGAAACTACAGTCAACTTGCAGTTGCCCCTAAAGCAGATTTCTTGCCAAAGGATTCTTCATCGCTAAAAATGATTCCTTATAGTGAATTTCCATAGTACTTAGTGTGTGGTCAAAACCTGACCTATACAGGGCTTTTTCCAGAAACAAAAAATGGGCACTGCACACCTTACTTAGTGCCCCAAATCAGAACAAGAGTCTCACTGCTATATAGTCAGTAAGCAAAGTATAAACCTTTTCCCTTGTAAGGGGGGCTCTTGAAGTAGCAGGAAGTATGAAGTGGTTGAGCAGGAGTACAGCCCCGCATTTCTGGTTAGTGTTGTGGCCACAATCGGAGGAAACCTTGCACATGTGCCTGCAAGGAAACATGTCCCTAGCTCTCCCCTGTGGGCTTAGTACACACGTGCTCTTGTATGTGCCTCTTGCCCAACCTATCTAGTCTTACCTGTAGAAAAACTGGTCCAGACCCATCAGTGGTCCTAAGCATGTCTTTTTATCAGTTGTGATTTTAATTGAAGGAGCATAATCTTGTGAAACAACAAACTCACACTAAGCCTGAATTTACCTATTTTTATAAACAGTTATAGATATCAAATATTTTGTAAAATGCATTAAAGTGTGGGTAGAAAAAAAAAGGTCTATTCTTACCCGAGTTTAGAGTGATTTATGCATCATTTTTATAGTTTTATAGTTAACTCTTTAGTGAAGGGTGACAACACAGGCAAAGGCTGAATAAATTCATCCCTAGCAGAAGCTCTGGGCCCATTTTGTGCTTCTTGAGTCCTGTCCCAGAAGGGATGAACAAATGGAGAGTTCAAGCTGCAAGCTTAACATTACTCTAAAAGGAAGAAACAGCCAGTAAGCCTACATTTAATTTATTTTATTAAAATAATTGAGGAACCATCCAATAACTGTATTTTGTCAGGCGCAATAAAAACAAAATTAAAACCCAAATCATCAAGAAAACCTGTATTCCTGGCTTCCTTGCATACACATGACGTGACTGTTGAGAGACAAGGCTGGCCAATGGCCCCACCCCATAGGGGCAGCTCCTGGAAGACAAA
>PVJC01047242.1:0-12982 GCA_004026665.1 Murina feae
GGGGGGGGGGCAAGGTCAGAGGTTGGGGTGGGAATTGGGAGGAGGGGAGCTATGGAGGACAAAAGAGGAACAACTGTAATAATCTGAACAATAAAGATAAATTTAAAAAAAAGAAAAGAAAAAGATTAATTAACCATCTGTATTGTGGTAGCTATATATATTCTCCTATAATCTATATATATAAAAGGCTAATATGCAAAGTGTCCCCTGAGGAGTTTGACCAGGAGACCGGGAGTTCAATCCCTCACTATGATGTGCACTGACCACCAGGGACAGCATGGAACATGGCAGCTGACCAGCGGCAGGGTGCTGAGGGAGGGAGGGAAGGAGGAGGCAGGAAGGCGAGGGTGGTGGTTGGGAGGGGGGAACTGCACAGTAGTGGTGTGCAGGCAGCAAAGGAAGGAGGAGGCAGCAGGGAGGTGGAAAACCTAATTGGCTCTGATCACTGCCCAGGCCTAGGAACCCTACCCATGTACAGATTTCGTGCACCGGGCCTCTAGTGTACTATGTAAGTAGATAATACCAACATAATAAAAACCTGGGAGCCGTCCTATCTCCTCTTTCGCACTCCCACGTCCAGTTTTTGAACAAGCCATGTTCATTTTACTTGCTGAGCAGCTTTCTTATCTGTCACCTACTCTGCCTCTCTGCCCCAGTGAGGGCATCTGCCTTCTGGGTCTGGCCATCCACTGTCTTCTACCTGCATCCAGCTTCCACACAGCTGCCAGGGGAACTCCATTTAAGGCAAAACTGACCGTGTCATCCACAGGCTTTGAGGCCTCCTTGTTTTCTGCCTGGTTTGCAGAATAAAGCTCAAGGTGTTTTGCCTTGTAAAGCCTTCCGTGTCTGCCTCTCATTGGTCTTGCCGGTTCATCACATATCACTCCCTGGTGAAACGGCACCGGCTCTCATTTCACAAACTCGTAAGGACTTTGCACGTCTACAGCTTGACTTGTAATGCTGCCCCGATTGCAGGGCTCTTCCCACGTTTATTTGCTATCGTTCTCATGACTAAACTGTCGAGACTCCGATCAGAAGTGACATCTAGCACGATGTTCCTGACGAGCGTGCGCAAAACTCCCTCCTCTGGGCTTCCTGGCACCCGCCTGCCTTTCCACTCACGTCATCAGGGTGGCAGGAGAGCTGCACGTGGAATGCGGCTAGTATGACTGAGCACTGATTATATCACTCCACTTTATTAAAATTAAATAACCACACACGGTTGGCGCTATCCTATTGGGCAGTGCAGCACCAGCATCTTCCCTAAAGGGTTTTCTTGCTATGTGATCAACGGTAGAGAAAAGAACACCAGCAGCTTCAGATCCTTTCTTGACCTTTGTTTCTATGGTAAAAAGCTCAGTCGTTAATTATAAGCACGTTATATTTATGTGTATTAATGTCATAAGTGTCAAAAAGGGTCATTTAAAAAAAATGATATAATTTTTACTAATTTCTCAAATAATTTACTTTGGCAAATATACTGAAGCCGCTTTAAATTAGAATAATAAGCCCCTGGTTTGTAGTCAGCTGAAAGCTGCTTTTCTTCATGGGCCTATTTAACCACTGCGAGAAACTGGTTACACTTCATTTGATCTCAGCTTTATAGTATCAGAGTATTCGCGTATTTCTGGACATTATTTGGTGGTGGTTTTTTTAAACCAAGGAGAGAGCAAAAGCTGTGAATAATTTTCAGGCTTCAACCTTAATTTCAATATTTTTAAATTTAACTGACAAGGTGATTATCCCAGAAATTGTCCTAACTAAATGATTTGTGAAACTATGGTTGTCCCATTAAAATGACAGAGTACTCAATCAGGAGAGAAAAATGGTTCTCTGAGGTTTGGCCCTATTAAACAGGTTCTTTATATCATTAGCCACTTCTCCGTTTGAATATCTGCAGCTGTGTGTTTCTGTGTGCGTGAGAAAAAGTGTCAGAGCCGGAGGGTGGCTGATGTTCTTGTCTGGCAGGGAAGCAGAGGGCCCAGTGAAGCTTCTACAGGCAGATTGTCTGACTGGGATCCCACAGGGCTACATCACACTGGTGATGAGATGGAAAAAGTTCAGTTGCCATCTCTCTACCCCAGATTCCTCATCTATAAGTGGGGATGCTAATTTGACCTGGCATGCTGATCTGGACTGTGCTACAGTAAAAACCCACTCATCTGAATTTTATAAAGCAACAGAGGATTGTTGTTTTTTTTATTTTTAATCCTCACCTGAGGATATTTTTCCATTCATTTTTAGAGAGAGAGGAAGAGAGAGGAAAAGACAGAGAGAAACATCGATGTAAGAGAAACACATTGATTGGCTGCCTCCTGCATGCCCCCCAATCAGGGTCTGGCCCAGGGAGGAGCCTGAAACCAAGGTACATGTCCTTGACCACAATCAAACCCAGGACCCTTCAGTCTGCCTCTCTAGCCACTGAGCCAAATCAGCTAGGGCTGAAGGATTGTTTCTTACAAATACTACATGCTCATCACAGATCAGCTGGGAGCTCTGCTTCCCATCAAACTCAGGTAGACTAAGAAAGACAGCAGTCATCTCTGGAATGTGGGCAGTCATCATACCAGAGGGGAAAGAGCTCAAAAAGGTTGTCTCCAGCAAGTTCATTCGCCGAGAGGTGACCCACACCACTTCCCCTCATAAATCACTGGCCAGATGTGACTCCAAGGTCTTATCAGGTGCACAAGAGGGAGACTGTACTGCCCAGTGAGAAGGCACTAATTATTACCGTAATAATTGTACCTATCTCTTATACTGCACGCAAATCCCTTAGAACAGGACCTGAAGGAGGTTATTATTAAAAACTAAGAGCAAATGCATAAAGTGTGAAACTAGGTGGCTCCAATTCCATGTCAAGCTAAATGATTTCCGGACTCCAAGTCTGCTGAAACCCACTAATCTGAGCAGGAAAAGATGGTGGTGAGGTAATCCAGACAGTTATTACCTGACTGCCATCAAGTGTAGCCTATTTTAGTAGGAGGCTTTGATTATAATTTTAAATTCATTTGTGCATTCCACAAGTGTGAACAGGCACCGTGCTGAGTGAACAAAACAGAATGAGTCTCCGCCTTCCCCACAGGTTCTGTGTTAAATATAACACATGCGAATAGTCACTCGGGATTATGGCAAATGCTAGAGACTTTCTACACAGCTGACAGCATTAAGGATGCGTATTTGGGAATTTACCGAGTCTTCTATTTATCTGCTTGTTTGTTTATTTGGTAGAGCTGCCCAATGTCCGGAGATAACAAGGGCTTGGACACTGAGCAGTGCAGGGGACCTCCCTGAAAATCCTAGATTGCACAAGGCTTTCAGGTGCTGAAACAGGAAGGAGGAAATCTCAGTAATGATAGAATTTGACTTTCTCAACCTCTGGCTAGTCAGAGAGGGTACACAGCCTGGATATGCTGGGCAAAGGGATGATTCAGGTCCAGAGTAGGACAGAATGAGACAGTACAGGTTTCATCACACTACTCAGAATGGAATACATTTTAAAACTTACAAATTCTTTATTTCTGGGATTTTCCATTTAATATTTTCAGACTGCAGTAGATCGCAGGTAACTAAGAAAGGAAAACTATGGATGGTGTGGGGCTATCATTAAAAAAAAGTGCTTCATAGCCTTTTTTTTATTATTATCATTTGGATGCAGTCTAAGGAGTCTTTTTGGATATTTTTCTTTTCTAATTCCTGCCACTTCATAAAAGTTTAACACCGCAGTTATTGATCTGTGTTTCTCCTTCGAGCTTTGGAGGGCCATACCACTTTAATAGCTGTGGTTTTTCATCCCCCAATAGCCAGTGTTCACTACCTTGAGGGCAATATTGTCACTTCCCACCCCAAGAGGAAGATGGAGATGGGATCAACACACACAAGGTAAAAGGCAGTGCAATCAGTGGCTTATCGGTGTGACTGAATTCATCAGACTTTTTCTAAATGAGCCAAAATTGCAGAATGAAAATAACTCAGAACTGTAAAATGAATGGTACCATTACTGGGCTAGAGGTACATATATAGCCATACATACTGTCTACTGATGGTCTCTTAAGTGTCTTTTTCAATGTTGCTAGGTGATACAGTCAAAATAATGCTTGAAAACAATCTCAAAGGTGATTTTGGTTAACAAAATACGTCGACCACAAGAATTCCTCCTAGTAGCACAGCTTACTTAGTCTTCTCCCAGTTTCACACCTCTTCTACACAATAATGACCATAATTAATTTTATCAAAAAATATGTATGCATATTTATTATGTGTAAAAACTAAGACATTTCAGCTTTTACTTATACAATAGTGCAATGAATGTCTCTCTATATAAAATTTCACCTCACCCATCTTAATGTTCGCAAAGTCTTTAACATCATTCCAGTTAAAATTACCACATAAAAAATAATAACAACAGTATCTTATTAAACAGGATTCATTGGTACATGGGCAGTCTTCGTAATATTCCACATATTTCAGCAAATATACTGGGTCCAAGATGGTCAAAGAAAGGTACAAACTTTCTGTTTTAAGTTAAATAAGTCCTGAGGATGCAATGTACAGCACGGTGACTATAGTTAACAATAATGTATTGTATATTTGCAAGTTGCTAAGAGAATAGAGCTTAAAAATTATCATCACATGCACAAAAAAACCACATTTGTAATTATGTGTGGGTGGTATTAATTAAACTTATTCTGGCAATCATTTCCTAATATAAGCATATATCAAATCCTTATGTTGTACACCTAAAACTGATACACTTTTATATGTCAAATATGGCTCAATTTAAAGGAAAGAAAAAATACAGGTTTTGCTTTTTCCTTTCTTATTCATTAAATTATCATTCTTTGTTTAAATTTTGTTTTATTGCTTATACTATTACAACAAGTGTTAGATAGGTCTCCATTTTTCTCCCTTGACCCTTCCCCCTCCTCCCCTACCCCCCAGTGTCTTGTGTCCATTGATTATACTCATATGCATGCATGCAAGTCCTTCAATTGATCTCTTAAATGCCCCCACCCTCCCCAGCCTTCCAGCTGTAGGTTGACAGTCCATTCAATGCTGTTCTGCCTCTGTATCTATCATTCTTTTTTTTATTACAATATGAGAAGTAGGATTATTTTGCTTGGAGATCAGGGAACTGACCAAAAAACATCTCTTACAGTGAATGCATATTCTGTGACGAATGTGTGTTCATGGGTTGGTGGCAGTGAACTGTAAATTCTATATGGATATAAAAACACCTGCCTCTGCCCCACGTGTAAAAAGGCTCCTGAAAGCTCTTTCTGCAGGAACTCAGACATGAACTATCTTACACTGATACAAGGACTTTCTATTACAAAAAGCTCGAATTCTTAAGAAGACTACAGATGCAGGAAGATTACAACACATAACGTCTCTGAGAACCAGGGCAAGAGACGATCTGTTGCTTGAAAACTGAGGAAAAGTAGGACTGGGAGAAGACCGAGAGGGCAACCGAAAACCGCTTGTTCCCACCTGCTCTGTGCGTTCAACCAGTTGTGGAAAAAGTCACCATGAGCCAAATGTTGGGAAAGGATCAGTTCTACTCTTTAAAGAACAAACTTCACTGTTCACCCCCATGTGGAAGGAAAATGGCTTCGGCATAAAAGGAAATGATGCAATTAGCTTCCCCTTGAATTAAAATCACCTGCACAATAAATAAGAAACCAGTAGCACCTGCCCAGCTAGAGAAGGAGAAGCTGGAACGGAGATGGTGGAGACCTGGATAATTGATGAAAAAAGGCCTCTTATGTTTTGTGTGGCACAGCGGTTCTTGAAGTGTGGGGCAAGAACCACAATATCCACATTTACTTGGGAACCTGTTAGAAATGCAAACTGTTGAATCAGAAATTCTGGGGATGAGGGCCCCCCGCATCTGTTTTGTCAAGTCTTCCAAATGATTCTGGTACCCATCAACGTTTCACTGATACAGGTCTACTTAGGGAGGATGGAAACGCAAGACACATGTGGTCCCGGAAACAGAACGCCAATCATGCTTCCTGAGTCTGGGAAAAGGTTACCCACACCTGGGACTTGTCCCACTGGATATCAGGTTCTCACCAATTAGATGGGTTCTCTTTACTTGATGGAGGAGAGTGTGAAGGAACTCACTTCTCCAGAGGCCAAAGTGGAGAGCCGAGAAGCGGGAAATTACTCTAACTGGGAAGGAAGCGACCGTCTGTCTGTACCTAAGGTAAGCCCAGGCACCTGCCTGTCAATAAAATGGGAATGACTGAAGGGGGCCCACTGTTATGTGGTTTTTCTTTGTCTTCTGGCCTCTCTGACCAGGATTCTGAAAAAAAATGCCCGATCATTTATGGCTTCTATAATATTACGTTTACACACTAAACAGCAACTGCGTGTTTCAGTTGGTTGGAGCATCTTCCCATGCATCAAAGGTTGCCAGTTCGATTCCCAGTCAAGGCTCGGCTGCATGTTTGTTCTCAGTCCCGGCACTTAAGGAAGGCAACCAATCAACGTTTCTCTCTCTCTCTCTCTCTCTCTCTCTCTCTCTCTCTCTCTCTCTCTCTCATAAAAATATATCCTCAGGTGAGGATTTTTAAAGAAACTAAACAAAGTAGGGCTTTCTCTTGTAGTCTCTTCTAAAGCTTGTTCAATTATCTAAAGAATATTTGAAAATTACAGTTTTCTTAGTATAGTGGTATTTTCTTTGCCAATACGTATCAAGAGAAAAGGGGGTAGGAAAGAAAGGAAAAAGAAAAAAAGAAAAGGTTAAAAGGTGTACTAATTCTAAATACACAGAAAGAAACCAGAAGGCAGGAATAGGAAAGATAATAGCTTAATAAATATATACATAAAATTTTAATGACAAGCATTTAAGCCAGTGATTCTCAACCTTCTGGTCCTTTAAATACAGTTCCTCATGTTGTGACCCAACCATAAAATTATTTTCGTTGCTACTTCATAACTGTAATGTTTCTACTGTTAGGAATCGTAATGTAGATATCTGATATGCGCTTCTTCATCAAATATTTAACTATTAGTGTCCTAATAAAATGAATAAGGTTTCATTCTGTGGTAAAAGATGAGTTACTAAAGAACAATTAAGAAAAAAATAGAAGAGCTATGAAATTAAAATTAATCCCAAAGGTTGCTGTTGTTATTTTTCTTTAAGAAAGAATGTTTTTGTTCCATTAGATGATAATAGGAATACTATTGTGTGTGTGTGTGTAGTATGCTCAAATAAGTTTGAAAAATGCTAAGTTAAGCAAAGTGAAACAGCTTCCTTTTCTGCAGAACTCCTCAGAGGCTTTAGATATGCTAATATGTACTGTAAGTTGCCAAGGTGCGATATGCAGTATTTCTCAAAACTTGTTTCACTGTGAAATCCTTATTGTTCTACACATCTGCCATCTCTGATCAAAACCAATTTAGGAAATGGTGACTCATCTCTGCTAATTCTTAGTAGATGTTTATGTCTTTTCAGACTAGTTATATTATATGGAAATGGCACCATTCCCCTGATCACTTGAATTCCCAATTGAATAATACAGTTACTCACTAAATAATTGAGAATTAGGTATAAATTTCACACAATTTACCCATCTGTTATCACATCTGGATTTTTCAGCTTTACTTATATTTTCCCTTCTTTGCTTTTTTGTTTTTAGAGTATATGAAACTGATTCTACATTCCAGTTTGACAAACAGTTATTAAGTTCTTACAGTAGGTCCTGAATTTCAAATAGGGGTAAGTGTAGGTCAATGAAATACAATAATAAAAACAAATGGTTAAACCACAGGTAGATGCAGAACTAGTCTATTCCATGTAGAAAAAAAAAAAACGTATTTTATTTGAAACTTCACCATCTTCTCTTAAAGTATAAAGTATTAAAAACTTTTAATATAAATGTTTTTCCCCCCTCCTATACTTCTTTTTTCACTTTATTCCCTTTAAGTAGATAATGAACTCATTGCCTTAAGGAAGGAAAACAATGTGTCAGAAAGTAGGAAAAAGAATGTCTTCAGGGCTGTTGGTTTCCAAATGCATCAATCCATTAAGGAGATTTTGCTTGATGCCTTTGAAGCAAGCAAAAGAATGGCTTTTTCTGCCTTTGGATAGAAGAGAGATAGAGCAAAGATACTGAGAGGTAGAAAATCAGAGGAACCTGAAGGCAGGAATACTGTACATGGGAGCCCAGTGGACTCTGGGGCAGGGCTAAGACCTCAGGAAGGGGGTGGAGCTGCAGTTTATCTAGATAAAGAGCCATTTGAACAGCTTCTCAGATATTTCATACTCTAGCAGGGCTGAAGGCAGCAGTGTGGAGCCATTAGGGCATATCTTTAAAAACTGTGATCTACATATCTGGAGCTTGAGACTTCTCCCAATCAAATGTCCCAAAACTTAGAAGACTGCTGAAAAAAAAAAAAAAGAAACTAAAAAATAACCAAGTTTCCACTTTGCCAGCAAAATGGGACTTCATATTAAGCTGTCAATCCCCCCAAAAAAACATGTCAGAAAGAATTTTGTAAACTAAAATTCATAACTATTATACATGACAGGAACTTCTTGGTACCAAAGCAATTTAATTCTATTCAGTAGGCAAGATTTAAAGACCAAAATGATATGCTATGTTCCCTAGAATCCATGAAAGAATTTTGAAATTTAAGTATTAAGAAAGCTAGGGAAGAAAATGTTTCCTATACCTATGTCTTATTTCAAGAATGATAGATCATTTTCTCTGATTTGCCCTTTTTAGGGTATCAACTGTGAGAAAAATTCTATTTTTAAAAAAAGTCATGCAAGTCAACACAGAATGCTCATGTGAAAGAGCAGACTACATGGGCCCCAAGATCATAGCACCTGGTCTCCTAAACTACTTCCTTTAAGTCTTTCTCCGCAACATAAGTTCTAGAAACCTAGAAGAGTATGAATTTGATGGATAAAAGTAGATGGAAAGAGTGACTGAATTAAAAGATCAGCTCTCCAGGAAATATCCTCATGACATATCTGCTTCTAGCTTCTCTTTTATGCCAAGTGTAACATATTTTGGCAAAAAAGAGACGATAGAAGCAGAAATATCATGAGGTTGTTATCACTGCTCATCATAAACCATCATTTATTTAGTTAAGTGCTTACCGAATGGATTCAAGTTCATGACATTCATTTAAAGAGCTTTTAACAGGACCCACCTTCATTCCCAACTTTTATTTCCAGCCTCCTCGCGTTTTGCTACACAGAAGATTCTCCGCAGAGAGAATAAGGCAGACACTGGGAGTGAATTGGCAACTCTTCTGATGTTGATATTATTGAATGGAAAACAATGCCCATTGTTTTCCACATTTGAGAGGTGTCCTCAAATCTGCATATGAAAATCACTGGAGGAGATTGAAAACGGAACAAAGCACTCACGGCATTACCTGTACTAGGTGTGGCCATGTGACGGCAACAGTTGAATAAAAATCTAGGCAGAGAGTGCTGGTTGGCTTCCAAAAATACACCTCCCCTCTTTGTGTGCATAACAATGGCCTACAAGGAGCCAGGCACTGTTCTAGACACCAAGGAGAGGCAAGGGAACAGAGCAAATAACAATCCCTGCCCTCTTGGAGCTTATTTTATAGAAGGAGCAAGAAAAGAGGCAAATAAATTAGCAAAATGTAAAATATGTCAGATGGTAGTAATAGCTGTGAAGGAAAATAAACTGGAGAAAAGGGGCAGGAAATCCCAGGAAGCCGAGTGTGCTGTTTTAAATAGTCAAGAAAAGCCATCACTGAAAAGTTGACCTTTAACAGAGATTTCAGGATAATTCTAAGGTTTCTAGTTTTGAATAATCCTTGTAATGTTGAGCTTGCCTCTTTTTTTTTTTTTTTTGAGATGGGGAAGATTGTGGGAGGAGCTGCTTTAGCGTGAAAAAGTAATTTTTGTTTTGAACAGGTTGATTTTAAAATAAATACCTATTAGGCATCCAGACAGAAATACTAACTAGGAGGCTGAGTATATGAATCTGTAGTTCTGGAAAGCTGGGCGATGTGTCCATTTGGAAAACTGCATTCTAAACTTATGTGACGTGAGGTTTGGCCATGTGGTTGCATGCTGACCAATGAAATGGTGAGTAAATAGTTTTGTGGGACAGCCTTAGAAACTCTCAAACTACAGGAGTGAGACTTTCTTCCTCTCTTTATTTTTTCTGCCATTTAAAATGTAAAGGCAATATCTGAAACTTGAGCAACTTGTGATTACATGGAAGTTACAGGAAGCAGAATAAATGTGAAGAGGAACCTGAGTCCCTGATGTCTTTAAGGAGGCACCATTGTAGCTCTGAGCTACCTAACCTCAGATGTTGTTAATATTAGCTGCAACATTGCTTGTGTGTTTAATTGACTGTATTCAGATTTCTGTGACTAATCTATACTAATAATAGACACACATGTAAATTGACCATCCCTCCACGATGCCCACAGCCAATCAGTAGCGAGTATGCAAATTAACCTGATATAGATGGTGGGCCTATGGGCAGCATGAGCAGCTAGGGTCCTGGGGACACCACTGAAGTAGGTGGCTGGAGTTCCCAATCCTTTTGGTTTCTGCAGCCCTGGACCAGAAGTAGAAACCAAGAGCGCAGGGAGCACCAGGAATTCTGGGAATCGTAGTTCTGGTAGCAGATGCATTGTGGAATCTCCTGGACACTAGAGCAAAGTGAGCCTGGAGCAAGTTACTGTTGCAGTGGGGGATGGAGGGAAAGCAAAAGTGAGAGACATAAGTAAAATCAGAGTGTTGAGAAGAAATTAAAAGGAAGATATTCTTCAACTTCTAGGAAATCTTTACCAATGAAGGAAAGAAAAAAATAAAAGACCTCTATTATTCTGTGAGCACCAAACCAACCTGGGTTGGGGGTCTCAGACAATTTGCTCATATGATTGCAGAGACAGACAGAAATTCCAAGATTTGAGAGGGCTCCCAGATTGGAAAGAGTGCAGATGGGGCTGAGAGACCCACCCCCATGCACAAATTTTGTGCACTGGGCCCTAGTCACTGAATATTGTTCCTAATCAATAAACCAGATGTGTTATTACTTTCCTATTGTTGCTCTAATAAATTACTATAAACGTAGTGAATTAAAACAACACAAATGTATTCTCTTACAATACTGGAGCTCTGAAATGTGTCTTGGGAGCTAAAATCAGGGTGTCAGTGTGGCTACCTTGTTCCTAGAGGTTCTAGGGGACAATCCGTTTCCTTGCCTTTTCCAGTTTCTAGAGCAAGCACATCAAACTCACAGCCTGTGGGCCACATGTGGCCCACAATGAATATTTTTGCGGACCAGCCGATATAACAGTATATAAGAAACATCTTAATAAAAAGTTCATAACTTAATTTTTACAATATCCTGTTATACATAATTATTAATAATGAACTACAACATTTGCTAAATTCTGATTACTCTAATTGTGTTGCATTCATTTCCCTTAAGCACCTTACAAGCAGGCAAACCATTTCTCTCCACTAATGCTAGCAGCGAGTATTTTGGTAGCCTATTGCCATGTCATTAGTCTTGTACTGACTTGTTTGGTGTGTATAGCAGGAAATATTTCACTTTTGGAGAACAAGAAAAATAGGTTTATTTGTGTTATGCTTATCTTGTGTCTGATAAGTTAATATTCAAGAAAAAAATATTAATTTTTATTAAAATGTTCTATTATTTTGTTAATGATTATTCATTCATTTTAGCCCTTTGTATTCAGCATGTCTCTACTGAAATAAACCCACGTTGCTATGAAAATTGAAGCTTTTGGGTTTTTTTGCGGCCCATGTAAATGTAAACCTTGTTTATTTGGCCGGTGTTAGCCTTTGAGTTGATCTTCTTTTCTAGAGGCTGCTTGGTGCAACCAAGAGGGGGAAGTTCAGAACTCATTGGCACTGCTTTAATTACCCAGGAGGATGAAGGTCCAGTACCAGTGACTCTAAGTAGTGGTCATTCCTGAAGTCAAATTCATCCCGGAAGGCCCACTTAGGTTGCAGCTTAACCTGGAGGAAGTGAAGAGATCACTGCTCCCAAGGGTGGAGCTCAGATCAGGGCTTTATGTCAGCCACCTTCGATCCTTTCCAAAAACCCCCTTCCCTATCCTGGGGAAGTACACTGATTTTAAGGCATGTCAAGCAGGAGCCACACAAAACAGTTACCCACCCCTGTTACTCCTCAGTTGTACTGAAGGTCAGTTTTTTAACACAAATTTCTTAAACACCTGTCTGAACCAAATATTGAGCTAGGAATAAGAATATAGTTTGTACACAGAAACTTTTTTTCAACCTTCACTTTCAAAGAGCACATGCTTTATGGGAAAGGCAGACAAATAAAATAGCAATTATAATTTGTGTCTGTGCGATGAATGAAGACAGTGAGAAACCCTACGTTTCAAAGGTACACCTGCAACAGCGTAAGCGTATCAGTGATTGCAATGGTGAAAGTCTTGAGCTGGTTCTTACAGGATAAGTAGGAGTTTCCTTGGAAGGCACCAGAGCTTCAAGCAGAGGCTGCAATATTTGCAAAGCAAAGATAGCTTAGGATATACAGTGAGGTACTGTATTACTGCAGAATGAAGTCATTATTCAAGAACCACCAGAGAGGAGAGAAGTGGGCAAGATGAGTCAGATCATAAACAGCTTTAAATACCTCATCGGCAAGTTAAGGATTTATCCTGAGCTTAAAGAGAACGCTGATAACTGGATTAATGATCTAGAACAGTAACTCCACAGGCAAAATATGAAAAAAATGGTAGGTAGAGATATAAGGGTAGGGAGCGTGAAGTTGTTTTGAGGACACATAACTTTGGCACATGATGATGCCTTCCTAAATGAAAGAAGCACAATGAGGGTAGAGAGAAACTTCTGAGGTTGAATTGTCCCAGCTGGGTGACAATGGTTTTTAGTAGAGGAAGGTATTTAAGTGGTTTTCTTAAAGTTTCTGGTCCTAACTAGAAGAACAGAGCACAGACAGCACAAGAAGGAAGT
>PVJC01047244.1:0-12964 GCA_004026665.1 Murina feae
GGTTTTCTCAGTTGGGCTCCCCCCTCTCCCCCAACAGAACAATGAGCCCTAGAGGTGTCTGGCTGCCACCATGCGGACACCTGATGCATCTCCCCGAGGGTCACCCCTCGGGCCCACCACCCCTGCCACCGGCTGCACGCGGGCAGCCATGACGTCCACCTGTGGGGGGACCGGAACCCCGTGAAGCCAGCAGGTGGCTCCCGCCGGGTCTCCTAGTGAGGGTGCCTGTGACCTTGGGAGTGCCTGTGACCTTGGGGGGCCCAGCCGCGCGGGTGCCCAGGACTTTGGATTGGCGCCATGTGTCCCTGCGGCCACCAGGGGGCAGCAGCGCGGCGCGGTTCCGCGGGGCAGCCGTCCCTCCCCCCAGAGCCGGGCTTTGTGCAGGGAAGGCGGGCGAGGCGGGGCCCCGCGGTCACTCGGGGGCCGGGGAGCCCGCGCCGGGATCCGGGCCGAGCGCCCGCCCGCCCGCCCGCAGGCGCGGGGCCGCCCGCCCCGCGGCGCACGGGCTGCACTGTGGTCCCTGGGCCTTTTCCAAGCGGCCGGGGAGGCTGAGCGGCTTCCCCCGCACATCTGCGGCCCTGGCCGGGAGCGGGCGCCTGGCGTCCGGTGGAGCCCACCCCGCCCCGCGCCTCCCGCCTGCAGATGGGGAAGTTGAGACCCAGCCAGGAGCAGGGCCTGGCCGGCGTCCCACAGCAAATCCAAGGCGGAGGCGGATCCGGCTGGGCCTGCAGACCCCAGGCCTGGCCTGGTTCCTCTGCACCCCCTCCCCGCACCCCCTTGTGTCCCGGATTCCATCAGGAGCAGGGGGCCGGGGCCCATGCCGGGGAAGGGGAAGGGGAAGGGGAGGAGGAGGCGACCCTCCTCCAGCTCCCAGGGCCCCTGCACCCACCCCAGCCCTCCCTCAGGCGTGCTCCCTGGCCGCCTGGCTCTCTGGGTGCCTCCTTCATGGTGGAGCAGGAGCTGCTGGGCCCGGCGGGAGTGGGGGACACTTCCCGCCCAGCTCCCCGCTGCCCTGGGCAGGTCCCGCCTGCAGAGGAGCCTAGCAGTGCCCTGGAAGGTGGGGTGCAGGGCTTTCCCGAGAAGGGGGGCCAAGAGAGGCCTGGGGGTCGGGGTGGACAGCCCAGAGGCGGGTCCCCAGGCTGGGGCACAGGAAGGAGGCGCCTGCGGCCCTCTGCTCTGCCCCTGGAACCGAGCACCCCCGAGGCTTCTGCACCACGTGGCTCAGGGCCGCCCTCCCCCCGCCCCGGGGTGCCTTCATGCCTGCTGACACAGTCACAGGGCGGGGTCCTCAGGGTCCCCCAGCGGCCCCAAGGCGAGGCTGCCCAGCGTCCCAAGTCCAGAGTCCTGCTCCCCGCCTGGCCCCCTGGCCCCCGTGTTGGCGGCCTGGGGCGGGCAGGGAGGAGGCCTGGGCCGGGGCCAGCGCTTCCCGGCGGCCTCCTCCCGCGCTCCAAGCGCATTACCTCATCGGGAAGCCATTCCGCGCCGAGCAGCCAGGCCCCTGGGAGCGGGAGGGCCTCCCGGCCTCCTGGCAGCCGCCTGTGCCAGACAGGGCAGGCGTCACGCCTCCGGTGTCTGCCTGCCGGGCGACCGCTGGGAGAGCAGCTGGCTTTGTCAGCTTTTCGGGGTGACCGGCGGCAGCATGGCACTGCCCAGCGGGCTGGCCACCAGGCGGGCAGGGGATTTATCTCAAGAGCTGGAACCGGTGGCTGGACCAGAGGGCAAGCCAGGTGCAGGCTCCCAGCGGAAGCCAAGCCCTCCCCCCTTCTGGGCCTCAGTTTCCCCTCCACCCAGCTCCCCTCCCCCCTGAGTTCCTGCCCTCCCCCTCCCAAGGCCACAGGAGCAGAGGGCGAGGCGAGCATGTGACTGCACTCCCCACTGATGGAACCAGCGCTGCAGTGGCTCGGCTGGGCCTTCCTGGCCAGGCCGTCGGGGCAGAAGTGGGGGTTGCGGGCGGCTGGGTGCTGGGGGGGTAGGGAGGAGCTTTCCACAGACTGAGGTGGGTGCTGAGGGATGAGGATGGGACGCACAAGGAGCTCCAAGCCGGGCTCAGCCCTCCGTCTGGCTCAGATTCTGAGAGCACTCAGAGCCTCAGTTTCCTCATGTACGACATGGGCTAACGCCCCCCCCCCCCAGGGGAGGTGAAAGGGCTCTTGAAACCACGTGAGAAAGAGAATTGGAGCCAGCTGGTGTGGCTCAGCCAGGAGGTCAGGGCTTGACTCCTGCTCAGGGCACAGTGGGGGGCATGCAGGAGGTAGCCGATCCATGATTCCTCTCATAGATCTCTCTCTCTCTCTTTCCCTCTCTGAAACCAATAAAAAAAATATTTTTTAAAAAAGAGAGAGAGGCCCTGGCCGGTTTGGCTCAGTAGATAGAGCGTTGGCCTGTGAACTGAAAGGTCCCAGGTTCGATTCCGGTCAAGGGCACATGCCTGGGTTGTGGGTTCGATCTCCAGTGGGGGACTAGCAGGAGGCAGCTGATTCATGATTCTCTCTCATCATGGATGTTTCTACCTCTCTCCCTCTCCCTTCCTCTCTGCGATCAATAAAAATATTAGAGAGAGAGAGAGAGAGAAGAGAGAGAGAAAGGAGAGTAGCCTGGCCAGTGTTGCTCACTGGTTAGAGTATCAGCCCACACACCAAAGGGTCAGAGGTTGGATTCCCAGTCAAGGGCATATACCTGGGTTGCAGGTTCAATCCCCGGCCCCAGTTGGGGTGTGTGTGGGAGGCAACCAATCGATGTGTCTCTCTCACATCGATGTTTCTCTCTCTCTCCCTCCCACCCTTCCACTCTCTAAAAATCAATGGAAAAAATATCCTTGGGTGAAGATTAACAAAAAATAAAAAGAAAGAAAGAAAGACAGAGAATAGGAGGCACAGGCAGACAGGCTCTTGGGCGGGGGGCTGGGGGAGTTCCACGGGCACCAACCCCAGCTCCTCCTGGGCCAGGCTCCCCACTCTCAGGGCCGCAGGAGGCCCTCAATGTCACAGGTCTGTTCGGTGCACTCCCCACTAGAAAGCCCCCGCCCAGGGTAAGTGAAACCGTCCTCCAGCCACACCTGACTGCACACGTGCCCAAGCTCACCATGCCTCTCTTCACACTGTCCACCTGGAGAACTCCTACTCATCCTGCAAAACCCCGGGCTAGATGCCTGTTCCCCTGAAAAGTCTCACTAGGTTGCTCTGAGACCCCGAAAAGAACATACACGAGTAAGCACATGGGCACAGTCCCAACGTGAGGCATACCATGCACGCGGCTGTGCTCATTGTTGGAAAGAGGTCATAGCCACGGGCACATGGTGAGCAGGAAGTGATGCTGGGACAGGAGTTCGCAGGAAGGTTTTCTGGCTCAGGGCTGAAGCCCAGCCTCGGCAGACGGTAGAGTTCTCAAAGAGGAGAGGAGGAAACGAGAGGGGTCGTCGGTCGTGCGTTAGTTTAAACATGGCTGCAAGTCCCGGGTCCTCCTCCCCCCCGAGAGGCAGGGTGTGTGTGCAGGCAACCAACCCATGTGTCCTCTCCCCCCGAATCCGGGCAGGTTTGTGGCCACGGCAACCAACGGAAGGTGTGCAGTGTCACTGGGCACCTTCCAAGGCCGCACAGCCTCTGCCCTGGAGCCCTGTCCCCTGGCAAAGAAGGAAGCTCAGGTTCCCTGAGACCTCCATGTTGTGAGGAAGCCCACGCAGCGTGGAGGGGCCACGCGGAGGCGCGCTGGTTAGCAGTTCCAGCCTTGAGTCAGCCCGGCCCAGGCTCCAGACAGGACGAGGCTGTCTCAGAAGCGGCTCTGCCAGCTCAGGGCGAGCCATGGCGTGGCCGTGGCCCCACTGAGGCACCAGCTACCGCAGAGCAGCGCGGGCGCCCCTGCGAACGCCTGGCCGCTGCGCCGGTGAGCAGAGCGGCTTGACGGCGGTTTAGGTCCCGTCGGGGTAGTTTGTCGAGCACTTGCTCCTGAGAACAAGCCGCGGGGACGGCTCAGCCCTCCTTCCAGCTGCGCGGCCTGTGCAGCAAGCAGACCCCAACCTGGAATTCATCCCGAGACGGATTCCCCCCGCGCTCTTGGCGCCGGGCCTGCTAGGTGGCCCGTGCTCGGGACGGGCTCAGAGCCTCATTCACAGAGCTGTTTCCGGGACACTCTTCAAACTTGGAAGGGGTCTCCCCGCCTCTGAACTCCCATGGGCCTTTGCAGCTGTCTCCCATCCGGAGACAGGAAATTATCCTGGTTCTGGGGGGCAGGTCGTCCCCCTGTGCCTGAGTCCCCCCACCCCCGACCATGGGATAATGCACTGAATGCACTATCTGTGGTCCCTTGGGGCTCCTGATCTGCCCGACCGGGGAGTCATTCCCTCCTCTGTGGGGCTCCCCACCTCTTCTTGTCCACAGGACTCCACCTCCCAGGAAGGCAGGCCCAGGACTGTAATCTCACTGTCATGCGCTCAGCACCTGGCATTTGGCCTAGCCCAGAGGATGGGCAGGTGGACACCGCTGCTGTCTGCTGAAGGAAGGAATGAGTCAGTGAACTCTGTGCTCATTCATTCAATCAATTAATTTCACACTCAAATAAGGGTTCCCTTACAGCAACTCCGGAGTCTCCTCCTGCATGTCTCAGTGATGGGGAGCTCACCACCTCCCATCCTCGCCTGTTTCATGGTGGGGTGGCACCCAGCAGAGAGCCTTTCCCTGAGTGGCCTTCTCCCTGGCCTGGGGGGGAGTTGTCTGGAGAAGGAGGGAGGGGCCCTCATCCCCGTGGCCCTCAGGGGCTGCATCTGGTGAGGGCTGGGGGTCGGGTGAGGTGCCGCTGAGGTCCCAGGGTGGGGAGGATGGGGAGGGCAGTGCACCAGGAGGCCTGCGGAGACAAAAGCCCTGGGCAGAGAGGAGAGCGGGCGGGGCAGTGGTCTGTGCTGTCTCCATGGCTCCCAGGCTCTGCCTGCCCCTCCTGGCCTGGGAGCAAGCTGGGCCTTGAGTGAGCCGGGCTGGGGCCCAGCCGCCCGCGGGACAAAGGCGGCTGCTCAGGCGCTCATGGCAGCCAACGGGCCCGCCTGGCGGATCATAGGTTTAGACTCGGTCAGGGGACTGCGCTCCAGGCCCCAAGCCTATGGATGAGGCCCCGGGAACTCGGGGAAAGGCGGGGGGAGGTGGAGGGAGGAGGGAGGGTAGCGGGGCTGGCTCCACCCTCAGCTCTGCACTGGCCCGCAGCTCCCTGGCCGGCCCCTGGAGGGGGGAGGCAGCAGGGGCTCCTGGTAAAGCTGGGCCTTCTCTCTCCAGCTCGGGGTGAGCTACATGCAGATGGGCCTCCTCGCCCAGGGGCACCGGGAGTGACCAGACCCCGGCCCACGGTCCAGCTTGCTCCTCTGGACAGATGCTGAGCCAGCCCCCGGGCCGTGGGCTGGAGGCTGCCCTCAGAGCTGCCCGTGGGCCCAGCACTGGTCAGGGCGCCCGCAGTTGACTTGCTGAGGACACATGCGGTATCGCTGTCCCTCCCGCCATCCTCTGCCTCCTGGGATTTCCCCCCGAACTAGCCACACTCTGGAACCCCTGGAGTTCATGGCGGCTTCAGGGGACCCAGGGGGGAGCTCCCAGAGGGGTCCCTGCCGCCTGTGGAGGCCGAGGAAGGGTGCACCGTGCTGTCCCAGGAGCTGGGACCTGGGCGGCCCTGAGGCCAGAGGACCAGGAAGACGTAGACCGAGGGGCATTGGGCTGCGGATAGGAAGTGGGGTTGGGGCTCCAGGAAGAGGTGGGGGCTCAGAGCAAGGCGTCTGCCCACATAGCAGCTCAGGCCTCCAGAGCCCCGAACCCCTCATCTGTGTATCCATTGGGGCTGGGCCTCCTGCCCACTGGGTCTCGGCCCCCATAGCTGAGAAGGAGCTGCATGCTCTGCTCCCCTGCGGTCCCCACTGCCCCTTCCCCATGGGCCTGAGCTCACGGCCCCAGCCTCCAGGCAGCCACGGCGGGCAGCTCTAAGGAGCAGGACGTCCCTTAGGGACAGCGGGGGCTCAAACTAGAGCCGCTGAGCTGGGGGCGCCGGCCTCATACTCCCGTCTGCATCCATCACTGGCTGTGGTCGGGCCAGAGAGGCCATGACCTTCGGCCAGGCCAGTCTCTGCAGGTTCTAACCTGAGGGACCAAGAGCTGAGGGGGCCCAGCAGCGGGGTGGGAGGCTCCAGGAGCACAGGCAGGCTCTGCCCTAGGCCTCCAGCCTGTCCAGCTGCCGCTGGGCGTCCTGCAGGCCCCGCCCACTCAGCCTACCCACTGAGCTCCCACCTTCCCGACTCCTCCTGCCTGGGCCGAGGGTCTGGGTGAAGCCGCCCCACCTGCCCTCCCTGTGGGCCTGACCCCACAGGCCCAGCCTCCCTGCCTCAGCCAGAGCCACCATTCTGAGCATAGTCCCTGCCCAGTCACACCACTCACCCCACGTTCCCCACCTAACCCCTCCCTGTCCTTGCCCTCCGTCAGCCCAGGTCTGGGAGGCCTCCCCTGGCCATCAGCCAACCCACCCTGCTCAGCCTTTGACCCGAGTTGCTGCTGTAGCATCAGTTCCCAGGCTTGGAGGCAGCTGAGTTTGTTCCCTCTGGGGGGTGGCCCTGGCGGGGCACGGCCTGTGGCACAGCAGGCCCCCAGTGAACATGTGGAAAGAATGAACAAATGTTTGAAGGAATGAATTAACGAGTGATGAATAAATGTATGGATTGTGAACGTGTAAATGAGAGATGAATGAGTGAATGAATGACTGTGAGAGTGAGTGAGTGAGTGAGTGAATGAATGACTGTGTGAGTGAGTAAATGAGTGAATGAGTGAATGAGAGAGTGAGACAGTGAATGAATGTGTGAGTGTGTGAGTGAGTGAACGAAAAAGTGAGATAGTGAATGAATGTGTGAGTGAGTGAATGAGTGAATGAATGTGTGTGTGAGTGAATGTGTGAGTGAGAGAATGAATGAATGAATGTGTGTGTGAGTGAATGTGTGAGTGAGTGAATGAATGAATGAATGTGTGTGTGAGTGAATGTGTGAGTGAATGGATGAATGAGTGAGTGAGTGAGTGAGTGTGTGAATAAGGAATGGGTGTGTGAAGACGGCAGGGTGCCCGTGAGCAAGCTCTGCCACACTGAAGAAGGTGGAGGATTTCCTTCAGCGCCCGCCAGCATGAGCCTGAGCTTGGAGGCCGTGGGGGAAGCTCAGGAAGCTGAGCGTCTTTGAACTTGGGGAGGAGGACAGAGCCACCTTCACTCAGGACTGAGTGGCCCCCGGGAGCATCCCCAGGGCAGGGCTGAGAGATGCCCTCCAACCCCCCAGGAGCCCTCTGCTCCCCAGGGGCCACGCCTGCTGAGTCAGCGCCTGAGTGGGCTTCCACCCCGCACCTGCCCCCCGGGGGACCTGCCCTTCCTGGGGGCCCCCCGCTCGGCAGCCTGCGGCTCCAGGCACCACAGAGCTCTGTGTTGGGACGTGTAGGCTTCTGAGCTCAGATGTCCTTCCAGCCGCCTTCCCACGGCGCTGCCACAGCCCATCAGATTGTCTCACAGATAAATCATCGGTCCAGGTGCTGGGCGGGGAAAGGGGTGTGGGGGGAAAGGCGGTCCCTTGACCTCAGGGCAAGTCGCTGCCTCACCCACCTGCTTCTCGGTGGCATTCCCTCACCTTCCTGCCACCAACCCGGCTGCACAGGTGTCCACACCCTCCCTCCACGCCCCACCGCTCACCCAGGCCCTGCCCGCTCCCTGCCTCCCGGCCTCCCCCTCTCTCTGCGGCATCTGCTGCCGCTCCCTTCCCTCCAGCACCCAGCAAGTTCACATTCATGTCTCTCCTCTTCAGAGAAAAACACCCGGACACCACACCCGCCTCCAGCACAGCCCCCTGCCCTCCCACCACCTGCCCCCCTCCCACCGCCAAGCCCCTCCAGACAGGACAGCCCTGGTCACCCCCGCAGGCTTCCCAACCCACTTAGTCAGGTGCTGTCGCCACCCTCCACTGAAATGGCCCTGATGGGGGCCCATGATGAGCCCCATCTTGCCGAAGCCAAGGCCGCCTCCGACTTGATCCCAGAGTGTGATGTGCAGATCGATGCGCCTCCTTCCGCAAGGGAAGCTCCTGGACCTGGGCCTGGGTCTGGGTGCTCCCGGCCTTGCTGGGCCCCCACCTTGCTGGGTGCTCCTTGGCGCTGTGGCTGCCCTCCTTCTTAACCTCAACCACCCCAGACTTCAAAGACCAAACTCTCTGAGGATTCCCACGCCTGTCTTCAGCCCTGCCCCAGCCCCGAACCCCATGCCCCCCCAGTGTTCCTGCAATAGCAGCTGCAAGGAGGAGGAAGGGCTTGAGGGTCTGTGGAGGAGACAGGACTGAGTAGGCCACAGGGGGCCCGGCCGGGAGCTCCCTGATGCCCGAAATGGTGCGTCTCGGGTGGCAGCTGCCTGGTGGTGTCCACTCCTGGGCTGATCTCCCTGCCTCCAGCCTGCCATGGTTCACTCACGTCCATGGCAGAGGAACCCTGCGTCCCCTCCTGGGACTCAAATACCTCCCCAGATGCCCTACCCCAGCCATCGGGGCCGGGTCCCTCTCCACACGCCCTCCCTGCAGCCAGAGCCCCTTCTGGAGACAAGGAGCCCCATCTGCCCCTGGCCAGCCCCCCCCCGCCCCGCTCCCCACTCACACCCAGGAGGCCAGGCCCCTGGACACTGTGCAGAGGGATAAACGGGCGTTTCCATTTTACTTCCTCTGGTTACTAATGAGGTGACTTCTGGGTTGAAAAACTTCACTCGCTTTGAATTAGGTGTTTGTCTTTGGGGATTTTTCCTTATAATAGGAGCTCCTTTTGTACTTAAGCGTCATCTATTATGAATTCAAATTCTTGTAGGAAAATAACATGTTTTGAAAGAGATTAAATCATAATTCTCACGCACGTGGAAAACGAAGCCACCTACCATTTTACTTAACTCGGTGCTAGGGGCACACAGACGACGCGAAAGCCGGCTCACAGGAGAATCTGAAGGACAGACGTGTGTGGGCAACAGGAAGGCAGACAGGAGTCCGCCGATGGGCGCAGAACTGGCGAAAACCCTACAGGCAGCACGGGGCCTCCCTGGGCTGTCTGTCCTGCAAGGCAGAACCCAATCACACGTCTGTGCAAAGTTCATTCGAGTTGCTATGGACAGGAAGCCTGTCCTTCCAACCAGTTTTCTGTAGCTTAACCTCTCCCCTGACAGCCCTATCGTCCTCTCTGTAATGTACGCTCCTCCTGTCCGCTTTTTATAATTATAAGAAACTTAGTGTTAGAATGTGTTTGCTTTCTCCTAGATGCCCATCATCCTGGGCCGTGGTGGGGAATGCTGAGATTTTTCTTTTATTCATTCTCCCATTTATTCTGCTTGGCTCGCGGGCGTGCCCAGTGTGAGCACTCACATCTTCCTTCAGGCCTAGGGAACCCCTGTTTCATGGGAGACAAAATATTAATTCTCTCTTCTCACTAACATCAACTCTCGGGGATGCCAGGAAAACCTCTGGCACTGCCTTTGGTTCTTGACGAGAAGTCAGATGTTAATCACGTCATAATTCCCCTTCACAACACACATGGTTTTTGTTGTGTTTTTTCTCCTCCAGACCTTTCAAGGTTTTCTCCCCTTTCCTCTGGCTGTCAGAAGTTTAACTGTGGTTTACCTCGACGTGGCTATAACCTGTAGTTATACCCTCCTTACTAGTAGTACCCTCCTTGGGGTTTTCGGAGTTTCTTGGGTCGGTAAGTTAATGGTTTCCATGGGTATTGGGAAGTTCTCAACTACATTCTCAGATTTTTCTACCCCTATATCCATCTCTCTTCTCTCCTTCTAGGACTCCAACTCTATGAATTTGGACCACTCAGCATTGCCCCACAAGTCTCTACAGTTGTATTCTTTTTAAAAATATATATATTTTATTGATTTTTTTACAGAGAGGAAGGGAAAGGAAGGAATAGAGAGTTAGGAATATGGATGAGAGAGAAGCATCGATCAGCTGCCTCCTGTACCCCCCCAACCGGGGATGTGCCTGCAACCAAGGCACATGCCCTTGACTGGAATCAAACCTGGGACCCTTGAGTCCGCAGGCCAACGCTCTATCCAGTGAGCCAAACCAGCTAGGGCTAAAGTTCTATCCTTTTATCCTCAGCTTTATTTCTCTGTTTTTTCCTTTGGGTTGAAACTTCCTGCTGACTTGTCTTCAGGTTTACCCATCCTTTCTTCTGTCATCCCCAGACATGGAGCCCATCCAGGGAACTTTTCAATTGTTGGCTATGGTCCTTTGCAGCTCCCAAATACCCATTAATAGTTCCCCCTTGCCCATAGAGATTCCCTGTCTGTGTACTCATTGATACCATATTTTCATTTAAATCCTTGAACATACTTTCCTCTGAAAGCAATTTTCTTTAGTTCTTTGACCCTATTGACGATGGCGGCTTTGAAGTATACGGCTGCTCCGTCCGAAACCTGAGCCCATTCTGAGCTCATATCTGTGCACTTCCTGAGTGAGCAGCATTCTGGTTTCTTTGATGGTCTAATGCTTTTTGTCTGAACGCTGGCTATTGGCGAACACATTGAAGCAGCTCTGAAATCAGGAGCTGAGCCAAGGAAGATGAGCAAGGGCCAGAACATCCCAGGGATCACAGGCACAGGCGGGGAGGGGGCAGCCCCAGGATTCATCAGAGCTTTCCTATTGCCATTTGCTCTGCCAGAACAATTCTTCTCATTCCTTCTCCTCGAGCTAGACTTGACTTCAGAACCACCCCCTTAGGGAAGTCTCCCCAATAATCCTGACCAGGCGAGGACCCCTCGTTAAACACATTTATAAGGACTGTCTACAACTGCAGTAATTACACACTTGTCTGTACACTTCCTTCTTTCCTGTCCCTCTCCCTGACGACCCTGGGAGGGAGAGGAGAGCGAGGACGGGCCGTGTGTGGTTCCCACGCGCCTGGCGCGCAGAGAAGCTGCGTCACTATTTGCTTAATGAATGAACCTTGCCCACTCTGCCTCCAGGACGCTTTCCCAATCTGTCTCCCCGGTGTCCATCCCCTGAACACCCATGGGTCCTTATAACCTGTCCCAAGTGCTTCATTCCACCTTTCTATATGCCCTCCCCGTCTAATAGGTTAACGTGTTGCCTTGGATGAATGAGCATCCTTTAAAGCCTTCTCCACAGCCATATTGGAAATGTGAACTTTCTCTTCTGTCAGTTTCCTCTGCAAATATGCTGTCCTGTCATTTTGGGATTTTGGCATCTTGAGTTAGAACCACAGTTGGCCCTTGAATAATGTGGGGACTTGGGGCGCCAAGCCCACACACGATCGAAAACCCACGTATCACATTCGACTCCTCCAAAACGTAGCTGTCTCATGGCCTCCATGAGGAATTGGTTCCAGGACCCAGCACAGCTACCAGAGCCCACGGGGACGTGAGCACCTAAGGTGACGTCGATCAGCGCTTCCAGTTGTCCCTTGCAGCCCACGGACCCCCGGCCGTGGATCGAAGACAGTAGAGGTATTTGTTGAAAAAGTCCACGTATCAGTGGGCCGTGCGGTTCAAACCCACATTGTTCAGGGATCGACTGTATTTTGTCAGTTACGTATCTCCCTCCCATTTGCCACCTGGCTTTCCGCTGCTTCTCCCCGGTTTGGGGGGGTGGGGAATTTTTACTTAGCACAAATCTCCCTTATTTTTTCATGGTCTCTGATGTGGGTGTTGTTGCTCAGGCGGGCTTTTATTCGCCTCAGAAGTATGTAACTCTCTCTATTTCCTCCAGGTGCATTCATGGGTTCAGATTTTACCTTATGGTTCTGAATCCATCGAAGTGTACCCACCCGCTCAGGAAGAGGGGCCAATGCCATGTCCTCCTCAGAATGGTGGCCGGCGTCTCCACCCCCGATTTAAAAAACAAAGCAAAGCTGTGCGCGCCCCCCCCCACCCCCCCCAGGGAACTGGCACCCACACCTTCGTTTCTTCCTGGACTTCCTATCCTGTTCACGGATCCAACCTCCCAGTGACCGTCTTTATAATACACGTTTACGGCTGTTAAACCCACTTGAAATTCCTTGTTCTGCTCGTATGTCCGGAGTTCCTGTCGTGAGTTGGATACCGTCCTCGGTGCTGGAGGCATAGCAGTGGCCAACACAGACATGAATCCTTTCTAGAACGTTCTTTCTGCTCAGACACCCATTGCTCATCCCTTCCAAATCCGGTGAAGTCCATGGCTGCCAGTGCTGGAGGGAGAGAGAGGCGTGGACGCATAGCCTGCGTCCTGTTGGAAGGCGTGGGCCCAGGAGCCCCAGGAACACAGAGCTCGGGCAGTGGCGTTGGTTCCTCCGCCACCCCCACAGCCTGAGGCTTCGTTCAGCTCAAGGCCCTGGTTCCCACGGACGGGTTCTTCCACCAGGGAACACGCTAAGGGTTGCACTGGTCTTTAGGCCTCGACTAAATGCTGATTACTTAGGCCTTCTCATGCCAGGGTATCAAGAGGCAAAAAACTTAGCCAGCACACTGGCGGGGCGGTTGGCCCTGACCTTCAAGAGGAGCTGAGTCCTGGCTGGTTTGGCTCAGTGGACAGAGCGTCACCCAGCGGACTAAAGGGTCCTGGGTTCATGCCTGGGTTGCCTGCCCCCCTCACCATCTCGTGTTGCAAACGCCCCGAGACAGCAGCTCCCGGGGAGTTCCGTGGCAGGTGGCACTGCAGAGGCAGAAGCAGATGTGAGTGATGCAAGGGGTGAACTGTGTCAGGCACTTCTTTTGCGCCAGGTCAGCGTCCTCCCACCCCCACCTCCGACTCCAGCCACCGCTGCAGCCCAAAGCCACGTCGGCTTCGGCCAGCTCTGCCCAGTGCAGCCGGACACCCCGCCCCCGGGGCCGTGCTGCACCTCTCGCTTGCTGCCCGGTGCTTCTCTGAGAGTGTGGCCTAGGCCCCGGGACGACCGTTCCACGCTCACACCCACACAAGCCCAGGAAGCCCGCCGCCCCGGAGCCA
>PVJC01047245.1:0-12987 GCA_004026665.1 Murina feae
TTAAAAATCGCAGTTTGTTTCCTTCTCCTATAATCACAGGTGAAAGTGCTATGAAATGTGTATCATTTATTTGAACCATACGTGATTTAGTTAAAAGAAAAAAGTAAAAAATCTACAACCCAGAAACAGCAGTCTTTTTTTGCTAAATCAGACCTCTAATAGTAAACAGCTCAAAAAGCCTTCCATATTATTTATGAACAATTTCTCAATTTTATACCCAGACATTTCTGTCATACTCTGTAAAGAAGTTAATCCTGGCTGAACAAAAGAGCCTTTTTTTTTTTTTTTTTTTTAGATCCAATAGACTGGACAATTCAGTAGTGAAGTAAATGATTACCCATCTTTCAAGAAAAGCTTTTATGTAAGGCAGCTTTATAACTTCATCTACTCCAAAGAGAAAAATTAAAGACCATAGGGAAAGTAAAAGGTGAAAGAGAAATGTAGAAGAGTCACATCCTTTACATCTTTATGGCCACTTGTTTCATGACCACATACACGGAGTTAACCCAATAAAAGGCCTAAGTATAACTTTTAAAAAGGCGTCTCACTGTTCCCATGGTAGTCAGTCCTCACAAATAAGCAAACATGACCACCATTGTTGTTCTTTGCTGTGTTGTTTTAAAATATACTCATCTCTTCTGTGTTTTATTGCATAGGAAAGAGTAATAAGAGTTATCAATAATAGCCATCTTAACATGCTGCAGGAACTGTCAAGAAAGTGATTACTGGGGGAAAAACCAGAGATCTTTATAATTTCCTTGTGGCTCACAGAGTAATCTAAGTCAAGATTTCCAAGGTCCTACTTTCTCAAAGAAACAAATACAGTTATTTTTTCCCTTGAGGAGATGAATCCATGTGCATTGATTCCTGTCTGTTGTTGGATCATGCATGTTTCCCAAAGCTCGCTTCTCCAACCATCTGCACTTGCAAAGGAGGCACTTGCAAAACCTGCTGATTCCTGGGCCCTCTCCTGGGCTGGCGTAGGGTGGGGACTAGGAAGATGCAGTTTTCTCAAGTTGCCCAGGTGACTTGTTAGCACATTTAAAATCTGAACATTGCTTTATGGGAATGAAAAGCCTAGTGATCAGAATAAAATGTTGAAGGTGATTTAGGAAGAAAATATACAGTAGTTATGCAGATGTGTATACTTTATTTTATTAATTTCTTCATTTCCTGGTATAAAAACTCAAGACACAGTCCAAATTTAGCCTGGCATTGAAGTTCTGGGGAACCTTTTCTCATAGAAGCAGGCGCACGTAGATTTCGTTTTGCACCCAGTTTCAGGGGTTGATGAATCCTTTGCACTCCATTCATGGGTATCTATGGAAGTGCCTTATATCTCAGTAACCCTCCACTGGATGGGGATTATTTTAAGAGAAAAGGGGAAGCAAAAACACCAAGTGAATAAGGAAGAACAGGGAATAGGTGTCCAGACTACCCTTACAGCTGAACAAAGGTTCTTGAACAGAGGTACCAATCTGGGGGTGTGCATGGGTTGAAATGCTGCTGTATGCCGCTGGCCATGTTGTACACCCTGAGGTGTCTCTGAAGGATGGGGGGCCTTTCTGTATTTTGCCCTGTATGTATAGATCTTATCAAGACACAAGCCTAACATATGCTACATGTCCATCAATGAGCCAGGCTAATTTCCTCAGTGTCCCTCCGAGTAGATCAGAAACTTCAGGAAGACCAATAGAAAATATTAGCCCCATTTATCTCAAAAGCATGATCTCAGATCACATCGCAAAAGACACAATTATTTATCAAGTATTATTAAAATAAACTATGACTTCCAGTCTAGACCAGCGGTGAGGACCCTTTTCTCTGCCAAGGGCCACTTGGATATTTATAACATCATTTGTGGGCCATACAACATAAAAATTAGCCTGCTATATTTGGTCAAACATTTAATTAACTCACCCCTATGCCTTGGCAGGGCCAGACCTTATATGGCCCATGGGCCAGTCATTTCTTACCCCTGGTCTAGATCAAAGCCAGGAAAAATCAGATATTTATTAAAAGAGCCTGTATTATTCTTTTTTAGGGGTAGTAATATTGGGCAATCATACTTGGGTCTAAAAAATATTAGCAGCAACACTGGATCCTGGATCCATGTCCAATATCATGAGATTTTACCCAGTCTACTTCTTTTAAGCTATCTAGTCATCGCAACTGCTAGAAGGACTTGTCACTGTGTCATATACTGGACTGTTAGGGTTAATTATGGTGTCTGACAATGTGGTTCCCTTCCCTGACATAGTTTATTGAGCTTTTTAAAAATAAGGATCATGTGACTATGTGTTCTCATTTGCTGAAAAGCATTTGTTATTTTGGTTTTATAGAATCCACTGCAGTAGTGAACTAGGAACTGGTGTTGCTATTTTACAAAAATGTTCTCAAAAGCAAATATCGTTGAATATAAAGACATTTCCAAAGCAGTTAATGATACAAAGAAGGTAAAAGGAGTGAACACATGTGAAGGGTTTTGATCTTTATGTCAGAGATGAAGCCATATTTGTAAGTGGAGGAAGTAGCAAGGACTGCCTTCATGGAAGAGTAAGGGATGAAATGCCCGTGATAGTTAGTGCTACACATGTAATTAGACATCTCTCTTTAATTTACAGTTCCCTGAAAATATTTGAGTTCTTCTTCTGGCTGCTCAGGTTTTATTTGGTTACCAATAATGGAAACTAGTTGTGTTTCAGGAAGCCCTTAGAAAGGTGTACGTAGATAATAAATCCTGTGCCTTGCTCGACATATTGATGGTTCTGTTGATGAGAGGTTGCACAAAGTCAATAGTTGATTCTGCTTTGTGGTGACATTTGCATTTAATAAAAAGTCATGTTTATTGCAGCTGCTATACTAACACAACTGGCACTTAATGTGTTGTGGCTAAAAATGCTCTGTGGAGAATGTGTGTCTGAGAATGAAACATAGGTAAAGATGATTATTGTTATTTCTTGTTTTAAAACATTTTGGGCCTACAGAGGTCCGTTAACTATAATCCTTGGCTCATGACACACTGTCATCCTTAGTTCATGCATCAACCCCATTCTGCTTTATTTATTTACTTCAGAATATAATAAATAGTCATGAAGCTAAGAACACAATATTATGAGTAACATTCAATGTGTGTCCTTTTAGTTTCATCTCTGCTTCCTCCTAAGAGGTAACTATTAATCTTATATTTATCATTTCTTGTTCTTATTTTAAATTTTAATTTGTATAGATATTCCCATCAATGTCCATTTGGTTTGTTTCTTTTTTTTTTTTTTAAATAGTGGTGCCACTATGAAAGTTCTTACACACATTTCCTGGTACCCATGTAAGAAATTAAAACATTGCTGACAATTGAACATAAACAATGCTCAGAATAAGCCATAAACAAAGCCATTCTGTAGCCCTATAAAATCACTGAACATCCCTCTCTTCTGACCATCACTGCCTTTCTCTGTGTGATCACTGCTTCTAGGCCAATTCCTGTCTGCTTTGATCCCCCAGCCCCTAGAAAAAGCCCTTATGAGATGCTCCCAAAGTTCTTTTAGAGTAAGTTTCTCCTTTGCTATCTAGAAACTTGAAACTCTTAACTTGGACTGCCTGTGTGTTCTGATGCCTTTCACTGGTGGCCTTTGAAACACAAGCTAAATTTTGTCTTGACTATTAATATATATTCTTAGGAATAAACTTGTTGGATGATGAGGGAGGGTATATGAATACCTGAATTTATAAGTTTCTCAAAATATTGTCAATTTCCATCCAAGAATGTCCTATCACATTTCATTTCCACCCACCATGAAAAAAGGTCTACCTGACTCATTACTGCACATAAATTAAGTGCACAGGACGATGTGTGTATATATAGATGTATCCCTTCTAGCATATGGGAAATTTACTTCTTTTCTTTAATGAAAACATGTTTATTCTGTTAATAGTGGAATGTGGTTAGCATAATTTCTTTTACATTTTAGCTTGTGGTGCATTCATATTTTTAAAAAGTCAGCTGAAAAGTCAAATCTGTGTAGTTTTCTTAATAGTAGTTTTCTTTCTAATTTTGAGAGTGACCTAGATCAGTGGTTCACAAAGTTTATTAGACATATACAAATTATTCCAAAGATCTCCATTTGAACAAGAACCTCCAGAGGATTGTAGGGCGGGGAAGAGGGTCCTACAATGTCTTGCGGATAGATTTGTTAGCTTCCAGATTGGAGGGGGAAGCCCCATCTCCCAGAAGATGAAGTATTGGATGATCTTGTGAATTATAAAATGATGATAATGAAGTAGATGTTAATCTGAATGAGCACATGTAAGGATTGCACAGTTAAGTGCGTGGCCTTTAGTGAATGAATGCATGAAATGCAGGGGAAATTGTAGACATTGCACCTCTTAAACTGAAACTGTACTTTGAGGGAAGGTATGGTATTTTCTTGGATCTTTAAAGAAGTCATACCTTCAGTACTCATTGTTAGGTATACATGGCAAATCAGCCATATATAGTTCTTACCTTCATGGAGTTTAGAGACTTTAACAGGAATATAAACCATCTAATCTAATAAAAGAGTAATATGCAAATCAACATCACTCCAAGATGCCCAAGCCACACCCACCAGCCAAGCCACGCCCACCAGGCAAGCCACGCCCACCAGCCAATCAGAGTGGCTGTATGCAGATTAACCCAGCCAAGTTTGAGGCCAACAGCCACAGAGCTAGAGCAAACAAGAGGCTTCTGTTTGGAGGAAACTGCCTGCCTCCACCGGCTGGGCCGCTGCTCAAGGCAACATAGTTTCAATTATAGAAGCAGATAGGAGGCTCAAAGCAACAAAGTTTCAATTATAGAAGATAAATAACCCCAGAAACCTGATTCCAGCCAGCCTCGCTGGGATGTTGGGTCAATGGGAGCTGTGGGCAGCCTGAAAATGGCCCTCAGCTCCTCACCCAGGCTGGCCAGGCACCCCAGTAGGGATCTGAACCTTGAAGGAGATGTAGGCAGCCTGAAAATGGCCCTCAACCCCTCATCTAGGCTGGCCACACCCCCATGGGGTGCGGGTTCCCACTGGGGGGCTTGGCCAGCCTGCAAATAGCCATCAGCCCCTCACCCAGGATGGCCAGGCATGCCAGCAGTGGACATTCCCCAAGGGGTCCCAGAGTGTGAGAGGGCAAAGGCTGGGCTGAGGGATCCTCCTGAGTGCACAAATTTTTGTGCAATGGGCCCCTAGTAAATAAATAATTGCATATTATGCAGGGGCAGTTTTGATAAATGCATGAAGGAGAAGTTCAGCGTGCTAAAGAGTGGGCAATGGGAAATTCCTCTAGATGGGAAATCCCATTTCCAAGGTCAGAGACATTTTCATGAAAAAGTGAGATTTAAATTGAGGTAGTCAAATGGGTCAGGGATCCCAAGACCCCACCCGTTCATGATTTGCTTGGAGTACTCATGGCTGTGATTTATTACAGCAGAAGGATAAAGAATAACATCAGTAAAGGTACCTGGCATGTGGGGTGAAGTCCAGAGGAAACTGAGCACAAGGCTCTGAGAGTCGTTTCCCAGTGGAGTCACTCAGGCCTGTGCTAATTGTGACAATAGGTGTGACCGTTGTCTTAACAGGGAAGCTTGTTAGAGCTTCAAAGCCCAAGGCTTTTATTGGGGCTGGTCACTTAGGCACTTTCTGCCCAGTACATATCAAAACTCCAGACTCCCAAACAGAGAGTGGGTTAGGCATCAACCATATTGTTGTGCAAACAGTTTAGGCAAAAGGAGCTACTCTTCTCAGTTCTGGGAGTGGTGGGAAGCCCCTGAAATTCAAGTTCCCAGCGACCAGCCAAGAGTTGACTTTATGAACCAGCCTTTCTCAGTGTAGCAGCCACAGGACTGCTGTGTTAATTTCTTCTGAACAGCACAATGCCTGAAGAAAGGAAGGATGAAATGACATGAGGTATTGGCCTTGCTTTTAAATATTCAACAACAACAAAAAGGAGGAGATGAATGAAGCAAATGTGGGAAAATCTTGATGGTTGTTGGCCTTGAGTGGATGGGTAGTTGGAAGTTTATTATGTTGGTTTCTCATTCTGTTTGAGAATTTTCATAATAAAAAGTAAAAAAACCAAAAGCTCTCAAATCAAATTATAGAAACAAAGGGAAGAAAGAAAGGTAAATGTTGGCCAGGAGCTAGATTTTGCTTTAGTTCAATTTGTTCAGGTTAATTACAAAAATTTAATTTAATAACGAACTCAGTATAATTCAATTAATTCAAGATTTTTAAATTTTATTTGAAGCCTATTATTTGGCGGGGCTGTAGCTACCTCCGGTGAAAGGTGCAGAGATCAACAAGACGCTTGATCTTCGTGTCTCTAGGCTCATCTAGGAAATGAGTGTGTTCATGAGTTCCCCCTCACTTGAGTGTTGCAAAGAGTTGTTGGATAGTGAGAGAAACCAGCTGCTGCAAGTTTCATTAGCAGCCATGAATGCTATAATGCATGCAGATTGCCACCGCGGGGAGGCATGTGATCCGCTCATTGCCTTAGAAGAATATTCAGTGAGCAGAACCTTCCTGAGGGGAGAGGAAATGATGACAGAGCGATTGCCTTGGAGAACTGCCTTGGCAGTGGCCTGGCGGGGGAAGAGGGCCTGTCAGAGTCCTCCCTTGAGGAGATCTGGAGGTGGGAGGCCAGATGATGGGGGCTAGCGTTTATTTAAAAGGGGATAGATCAGCTATGGAATTGAAGCACATCAGAGGTGGCTTTATTTGAAAATGCTTTCAAAAGCTGTTTTGACAAGATCAGGGAGGAGGCGATGGTATCATTAAATAAGCAGGCAACTTTTGTAACCAGCTTTTTGGTTTTCCACCTCAAGGGAGAGCCAATAAACTTTGATTCCCAGCGTTAATGTAATTATTTTGATTTTTCTGGCTCATTTTAAGTAAGGCAGCAGAACTGCAATATTAGATGGCCGAAAGCAATTCAGAAATCTCGTGTCCCCAAGGACACCCGCTGCCATTCAGAAGTAGCAGGAGAGGGGGTGGAATAAATTATTTCCTCTGATCTTGTTAGTGTTGAGCATATTATGGGGAAGCAAATGCGTTACAGCACTAATGCCAGAAGGTTACTGCAGGCAGAGGAAAAAGAACAAAATTTCTCTGCTTTTTCAAAGGTTTACTTTAAACATTATTTCCTCTTTATATATTTTAAAAATTGTGAGGGGTTTTTCTCTTCCCTTCTGATTCTAAAGGGTCTTCCGTCTATATCATAATGCTGCCTGTCATCCAGGGATTCTCCCTGATACTGCCCCTGGCAGCTGTAATAGACTTCTTAATGTCTATTGTTACTCCAGTCTGTGTTCGGTTCATTTAGCATAAATGGTCCTATCATTCTGGGAGGTTTCCTTGGGCCCAGTGAGAAATGGCTTTCATGAATAGACAGGCGTGCTTGGCTGGGCCAACCTGCCATGGTGAGTCTGGTGATCCGCCGCCCCCTTCCCCCCCCCTACACACACACTGTATTTAATTTTTTTCCTTCATATATATATATATTATTTCAGAGACAAAGGGAGAGGGAGAGATAGAAACATCAGTGATGAGAAAGAATCATTGATTGGCTGCCTCCTGCTGGGGATTGAGCCCGGAACCTGGGCATGTACCCTGACCAAGAATTGAACCCTGACCTCCTGGTTCATAGGTTGATGTTTAACCATCTGAGCCACACTAGCCAGGCTGTATTTAATTTTTAAATATCAGCTGATTCAGGGTTTTTAAGAAGATGGACAGTCACAAAAGGAATACAGTAATTGAAATTTCCTAATGATGGAGCAGAGGCAAAGAATATATTCATCTTGAGAAGTTATAACAACTTTGATCAGAGGATATGTATATATAGTTGTAAAAATTGTCCCCTAAGCAATAAATTTAAAAATTATATGTAGGCATTTATATAATTCTTTTTTTTTTCCAGTTCGCGGGTTGTTAATAATTTAGGATTGGGCTCCTCTTACTGTAAACTGTAAACAACCTCGAGGACTAGGCCACTGGCATTGGCTATAAATCATCATCTTCATATCAGCAGTGACAGCTAGGCCTTGACTTTCATTGCGCTGTGAACGTTGTTTCCTGAAAGCAAGTTTCACCTTGAAGTTTTAGGCCTCTGATTTTGGAAGGGCCAGTAGGCCAGGCAACATTCCTTACTTAGATGCATCTTTACCTGAGCAGGGATTTTCACTTTTATTTTCTCCAGTGTCCTTCTCAATTTTATATCTACATCACCAAAATCATCTGTCATGGTAATTAAAAGACAAAAGAACAACTGAAGCCAACTCACTAGATGTTTGGAATTTTGAGGACAAGGAACCTGGCAAATTCACCTATTTCCAACTGTTGTTCATTTTCATTGATCATTTGATTAGTCTCCATACCCTACTTTTTACCTACTAAATTTTTATTTCATCTATTAAAGAGCCATAGGTTATCCATATTTCACTCTTTCTGAAATTTGAGACCTTATAACTGATATGCTCACTTACTGTTGATACTGAACCCAGGTTTGGCTGCCTGCTTCTTTAAACGCCAGTACTCTAAGAGAGAGGTGCTGGTGTAAGGAAAGGCAGTTTATTCAAGAGCCGGGCACCTGAGAATATAGGGACTCTTGTCCAAAGACCACTTTCACATCTCAGTGCAGGCAGGGGTTTTTATGACCCGGGAAAGGGAAGGAGGACAAAGGAACCCGGATGGGGTTGTGGGCTCTTTTGAGGGTGCCATGTTAGAGGCAGCAGTCTGCTCCAGTAACCATCTAGAGCCGGACAAGCAATGGTCTGGTTTTTGTCAGTCAGCGCTGAACAAATCTCTTGCAGCTGCAATGCCTGACGGCTGGAGTCTGCTTACTTTCAGGTTAGGTCCTACAGTCCTTGGAGCAAACAGGCTATTTATCCACAGCTACTTGTGAACTTACAGAAACAATGTTCAACAAGTGGCAGCAGGGTAGGTTACAGTGTCATGTTGTCTGAAAAGAACATTAGCTCAATGTTCTCCCAATTTATGGCATCTTAGATTCCAGGATGTCTGTTATCTCTCAAATTCCTCTTCATCTTTGCTGTTGTCTCCTGATTCTGGGCCACTAATGTCTCTTATTTAGACAATTGGGGCGGCTGTGCAACTGGCCTACCCACAGCTGTCTTACCTATTTCCAGTCCATTTCCCATATGGATGCCACACTGATCTTACAAAAACTGCAAATGAGATTTTGCCATTCCTTTGTTTAAAGTCCTTTAATGGCCTTTCATTGGCTTGAAGATGAAGTCCTTTTTTTTCCTAATCATCACCTGAGGATATGTTTCTATTAATTTTTAAAAAGAGAGAGAAAGAGGAAGGTGTGTATGTGTGAGAGAGAGACATGTGAGAGAGAAACATTGATCTGTTGCCCCTGTATATGTCCCAACCGGGGAGCAAACCTGCAACCTAAGTTTGTGCCCTGACTGGGAATTGAACATGCAACCTTTTTGGGGAGTATAGGATGATGCTCCAAGTCACTGAGCCACCGGGCCAGGGCAAAAGAAAGAGCTTTTAAATAGAGTCATTTCAAACTCTCTTCCCTCCCTAAACCTTCATGCTGTAGCTCAGAGCATCCCCAAGTTCAGTCATCCAGGAGCCCTATATTTACCATATTCTTGTCACATCTGTACTAATATTCACTAAAACAAAAATTATACTTTTGCTTAAATTTATTTTAAAGGGAAACTTTGTCTTACCAAGTGGAAAATAGTATACTTTGAATATGTATTTCCAGACACTTTATTAACATTTAAAAGTTACCCTTTTTTATCAACAACATCAGCTCTGTGCCTTCCGTGCTTCACTACTATCTTTCAGCAATAATTTCTCCAGCTCATGCTCTCTGCTTTCTGTTCTCTCAGTGTTTTTTTTTGTTTTGTTTTGTTTTTTTGTTTTTTTCAGGAGGAGGATTCTAGCTTAGAGGGTTTGGCCTTCCTTACTGTCTCTCCTGACCCCTTCCCTACCATCAGCTAATCTTACCCATCCTCTTAGTTTCAGTTTAAACAACCACAACTTCAAACTCGATTACAGTGAACCATTTAATCCCATCAGATAGACTGCTTTCTTTTTATAAAATTTTTTGAGAGAGAAACATTGATTAGCTGCTCCCTGACCAGGGATTGACCCCACAATCTTTTGGTGTTCTGGAGGATGCTCCAACCAACTGAGCCACCTGACCAGGGCAAGAATATTTTCTTATGTCTTCTTTATTATCATGAAATTCATAGACAATATTATCTATCTCTCCACATACTTTAAAAAATGTTATAATGGTTTAACTGTAATATAAAGAAAAAAGAAAAGGAAAGCAATTTACAATAAACTAAGTATAAATGGTGCAACTACATCTGAAGACACAATGTATTAGTTAACTGCTTATGTCTTCTTGATCTGAATAAAATTGGATTTAAGACACCATCAGAAGCCCTTCAGTTGAAGGAGCACTGAAATAAAAAAAAAAGAAGTACTGAGACACTAGAATAAAAAGTAGTCTTAGGATAAATATTAACATACTAAAGGCCCAGTGCATGTGGGGAGGGAATGTGTGTTCCTCAGCCCAGCCTGCACCCTCTCCAATCTGGGATCCCTCAAGGGATGTCCGACTGCCCATTTAGGCCTGATTCCACTAAATGGGCAGTCAGACATCCCTCTCACAATCCAGGATTGCTGGCTCCCAACCACTCACCTGCTTGATTTTCTCTAACTGCTTCTGCCTCCAGCCTGATCACCCCTTAACCACTCCCCTACCAGCCTGATCGATGCAAAACTGCTCCCCTGCCAGCCCGATTGCCACTAACTGCCCTCTCTTGCCAGCCTGGTCACCCCCAACTACCCTACCCTGCAGGGCTGATTGCCCCCAACTGCCCTCCCTTTCAGGCCTGGTTCCTCCCAACTGCCTTCCCCTGCTGTCCTAATCGCTCACAACTTCCCTCCCCTGCTGGCCATCTTGTGGTAGCCATCTTATGTCCATATGAGGGCGGCCATCTTGTGTGTTGGAGTGATGGTCAATTTGCATATTACTCTTTTATTAGATAGCATATGATGAAATGAAGAAGAAGATAATCTTAGTTGAAGTAGTGCTAACATGTTAAGGAGATGACACAGTTTTGAGGTAGAGAACCTAATAAGTATGATACTCCTAGAAGAGAGTTAGACTTGTTTATAAGTGTAGTTACAAAATAATTCCTAATTCCTTATGTTTCGATAAGTGACTGCATGGTATTAAAGAATTGTAAGAAGAATACCTCTAATATGGAAATCCTTCCTCAGGTTGAGGCATATATTTGGTCTCTAGTTCTTAAAAAGCTCTTCATTAGACACCTGGGAATAAGAAATGGATTGGAAAAATAAACAGTAATATAAAAAAATCATAAAGATGTTGCATGTGAGATCTCTAGGGATAGTTTCAGTGTAAGACTGAGAAACAAGAGGCAACTTTAAAATAAGTAAATAATTTTAATTAGGAATTTTTACTATATAGATTTCTTATTGTGCTACAGGATTTTAAAAAGACATATATTATGGCAATAAAGTGAAATATTTAAAAATACTCTCCATGAATGTAATTTGGTGGTATGCCTGTTTATCATGTATCATGGCCAGTTATAATATTTGCTGCTTAGCCTGTTTCTCTCTTTACACATTTGCATGAGACAGATATGGATGCAGACTGATGCATGGTGTTTTATATTGGTAGACTGAGTGTCATATGCCCCATTGCTGTGAGTGATATTTTTCTGAAATAGTGAACAACCAGTAAGATGAACAAAACAAAGTACAGTCTATTTTGGTTTACATGCTAGCTTCATTCCTGAAAAATTCAGTGAAAATTAAAAATGGGCAAAAAATACTTTGGGTTGTACATAGAACAGATAATCATACATTGTGTTTCTTTTTATTCACCGCCCTGAATACCTGGTGGGACGTTTGAGAGTTATGGGGACACAGGGCAGGTTTTCATTGGGTGGGCTGTCCTGCATATTGCAGAGCACCTGGTGTACCTGGAACCCTTCTGCAAACACTGGTTTCTCTTTCCAGAATTCCAGAAAGTTACCTCAGGGACAGTATCAGCTCTGTTGAGAACAGTTCTCAACTGCCATGGAAAAGCCTTTCAAAGGGCTTGCATTGTCCTCCTCAGACTTAGCATACTGTGTGGCACTTTTCTTGGACAGATTGAAGGTTCTATGAGACCATTGTATTCCCCATGGCTGGGGCCACGGCCAACAGCGAAGACTTTCAAAAATTATGTACTGAATGAATGAAAGGACAGAGGCAGCACCTTAGGTTCCATGTACTTAGTTGCCTTAATAAGTCCATTAAAAGGGTTGGAGGTGACACTTGACTAGCGTACCCAGTGCTAGTGCTAGAGTTCTAGTTTGCTTAGGATAGTCCTAGTTTGTATCAGATTTCTCTGCATCTTGTCCAGTTTGGCAGTTGTCTTGGGCATAGATCTAGTTATCTAGCTATGGAAAGTGTTCAGTATATGTCACCTCCAAATATGCCCCTTTGGCATCTTAATTATTTTGAGTTAAGGGTACATGTTTAAGAAACAGCTTATGGCTGTAGGTTCTTGCTATTCATCTCTTTGAATATTTCTTGCCACTCCCTTCTGGCCTGCAAAGTTTCTGTTGAGAAATCAGCTGACAGTCGTATGGGTGCCCCCTTGTAGGTAACTAACTTCTTTTCTCTTGCAGCTTTTAAGATTCTCTCCTTGTCTTTTGCTCTTGGCATTTTAATTATGATATGTCTTGGTGTGGTCAAAGCTATCGTTCAGAATTGAGGGTCGGATAAAGACCTTCACAGACAAGAAAAAGCTAAAAGAGTTCATCACCACCCAACCAGTATTATATGAAATGCTGAAAGGTATCCTTTGAGAATAGAATAGAATCAGAGGCATAGAAAGGGAGTGGACTGACAATTTTCGGGGGTTAAGGGTGTTGGGGATGCGTGAAGAGAC
>PVJC01047246.1:0-12965 GCA_004026665.1 Murina feae
TGCACTTGGAATTTCAAGGTGACATCAGTGATAGAAAAACGAATTAAAGACTAAAGGGCAAGAAAAAATACACCGGTAGCTGTGACTAACAGCTATCCCTACCATTATGCTGATTTGCCCGTTGTGGTACTCATCAACGGAATTTAAGCCCTATCCTCTCCTAACAGCTCTGGATCTTAGTTTCCTTTGCATTTGGGTTGGACTGAATAGGGTTGGACTGAATTATCACTAGGCATTCTTCCAGTTACTAATATTCTCATTATTGGCTTCCAAAATACTTACCACATGCACAAATTCTTTCTTGACATCTTTGCCCTTTCTAAATTTATATGGACTGATCTCAATTAAAGATGTTAGGTGACCATGGTAAGCACTGAAAAGAAAAAAACCAGTAAACTAAATTGCTCAAAGAAGATTGTTTATCTAGCCTATGAAGAATAATATTACATCTCTTCCAGGGAGAATCTCAATATTGGTGCCAGATCTAACAGTATGGCATCTAATTTTTCATGGCAAGACTGGCCATTTAATTTGTCCAGTTCTTTTTATTCATGTAATAATATACACGGAAAAACAAATATGTGTCCTCATAAATTTTTTTTTAGCCAGAAAAGAACTTAATATTTTAAAATTTTATCTGTTAACTTAGATAGTCTACATGTAAAATTATTATTTCTATAGCTTCATGAACAACTTCTTAAATGTATTAGATAGTTACATTTCAGTAAATTTAAAAAACTAACTATATCGTGTAATGGGCTGTGTTTCTCTTTGGGATGATTTCCAAAGGATGTCCAGTTGCATACATCAGGCAAATACAAGTTGATAAGGAACAGAAGAACTAAGATTGAGAGGTGATCAAGTGGCTACGAAACTCCTTTTTTTCACTTAAAATACAGGTGGCTCTGATATTCTCTTTTCTGTTTCTTGCCCAGAGATGTATAGTTGAGAGATCTGCAAAAGAAATTATAAAAGGCCCATAGATAGATAAAGCAAAGAGGGAGTGCTTTCTTTACCATAGTTTAAACCCTGCTACAGAGCTGTAGTAATACAATTAGCATGGCCTTGGAAAAAGACCAGAGTGACGACTAGGACAGAAGATAACCTCAGAGATACATCCGCACAGAAATGCTCACACTGAGACTCCAGGAGGATTCAACATGAGGAGTAATTATTAAAACAAAAAAGACTATCGTTGTGACCTGGGAGTTGAGAAAGAGATATTTATAAAACTAAGAAAACACAAAGCACAAGATGAAAATTTTATCTATTTGATCAAAATCAAAGATTTCTGTGGAAGAATTCCAATGACAAAGTTAAAAGACATATGATAGATAGGAAAAAAGTATCTGAAATGTCTCAAACTAATGTCTCAGATGAATTCCTAAAATTAATTTTGCCCATATATTAGGATCACTTGGGGAATTTTAAAACAATACTGTTTTCTAGAATCTGCCTCTAGAGATTCTCTTTCATTGGTCTGGCCTGCAGCCTGACATTGGTATTAAAAAAAATCCCTAGGTAATTTTAAAACACAGTCAAGATTTAGATCCTCTGATCTAGACATATAAACAACTGCCTATCAACAAGAAAAGGGTGGAATCCCAATTTAAAAAAAGTGGACAAAGAATATGAACAGTAATTTTCAGAAGAGAATTCACAAATGTGTAAGTATATAAAGAGACACTTAACCTCGTAATTAAAAATGACAAATTAAAACAACATCAGAGCCATTTTATAACTATTAAATGGTAAAACATCAGAAAAACATTAGAAAGCAGAAGAGGTTTTGTTGAAGATATGGAAACATGGAAAATTTCATGCACTGTGTATAGTGTTGCAACCATTTTTGGAGGTGGATCTGGCAGTATTTAGTAAACAGCAATGTTGATAGTACCCCCATGGTCTACCAATCCTGTTTCTGCGTATTTATTCCTAAGAAATTCTTGGAAAGGACCGGAGGGCATATGTACAAGGATGCCAACTGCAGCACTGTTGGTGGTAGCTGGGGGGTAAAGGGCGTTCACAGTGTCATCTCTGGGTGGAACAATATGCAACAGTTCTAGCTGCACTGTCCCCTGTGACAGCCACTCCTCACACACAGCTATTGAGCACCTGGAAAGCTGCTAGTCTGAACTGACATGTGCTGTCAGTGTAAAACACACATTGGATTTTAAAGACAATACCAAGAGAGAGCGAGAGAGAGAATGCTCGATGTCTTTCAGAATGATTACATGTTGAAATGACATGTCGGGTATAACGGCTAATAGAAAATTGTAAATTCCCTATGTGGCTGAAATTATATTTCTATCGGACCACGCTGAATTAGAATAGATGTACAGCCATCAACGTGGAATCTGGAAACAGTGCTGACGGAAAAAAAGTCAGAAACAGAGAGAGATCTATAGCAATGTTTGCAAAAGTAAAACAGATGCACATAAAATAATAGACATTTTACAAAAATAAAAGATGTACATTAGATGTATTAGAATAGTTGTCTATAAGTGGGGAAGAATGGGAATAAAATAGAACAAAAATATCAACTGTGGTAGCCACCCTGCTCCCAAGGTGCCCATGCCCTAAACCTCAGAACCAAAGAATATGTTACATGGCAAAGGGGATTTTTGCAGATGTGGTTGAATTCAGGATCATGAGGGAGAGGGAATCCTGGAGGGTTTAATGTAATCACAAGTCTTTGTAAGCGAAAGGAGCCAGGGGGATGGTGATCAGAAACATGGGCAGTGATGTGAGGAAGCAAGCAGAGGCTGTTGTGAAGCAAAGCCTGGCTCTGAAGATGAAAGAAGGGGCCATGAGCCAAGGGATGCAGGCAGCCCCTAGAAGCTGCACAAAGCAAGGAATGGGTTCTCCTCTAAATCCTCCATAGGAATCCAGCCCTACTGACACCTTGATTTTCGCCCTGTGGGAACCATTTGGACTCTGTTACACAGGACTGTAAGAGAATATATTTGTGTTACTGAAGCCACTAAGTTATTGGTAATCTATTACAGCAATAATAGAAAACCAGTGCACCAACCAACACACAGAATGGGAGAAGCCTCTATAGGGCAAGAAATTAGGTGCATGTGCAATTCAACCCTCTGTTCCGAAGAGGGGGGCGGAGAGGTAGGAAACAATTTAAAAGAAACAGCATCTCCTTAGTAAAGGTTGAAGTTGTTGGATTGCTTGTTTAAACTGTAATAAATTTGCATTTGAGAGATAAAATTAAATAGTGATCATTAATAACCATAAACTAACTTTTACCTGGCTCCTTGTTTTCTTTGAAATTTGCTCTAAATGATTGTCTTTGAAGTTAATTACAGTGCATAATCACAATAGTGAAGTGAATGCTTGGACTTTTAAGAAACTAATTGTATTTCTTTTTGAAAAAGATTTATACATGAAGTGGCCCAATAAATAGTTAATGTGTGAAAAGTAAGCCCGGATTTATTTATGCAAGCCCCTGAGACATAAGCACAGCACCCACTACAGCCTCCAGTTTGTGAGTACTTAGAAGGAAATAAGTCTCCTACAGGCCTGGACTGGCCTTGATACCCTAATACAAGTAAGGTCACTGTGCCACACACCCAGCCTCCTCTACACGTGTTTATGGTATTAGTATGGATAAGGTCAACATGATTTTGTCTCTGAAGGAGCTTCTTGCTTCGAAATCTTGCATCCAAGACTTACTGGTCAAGAGTAATCACATCTTGGTGGCCCCTGAACTGCCGAGCCAGGCGTAAGGCTAAGTCATTGGCTTCAGATCTATAAGACAACATAGAGGGAACAATGTCATATAAACTCTTTTTAAAATACTTAAAAAAATTTTAAATGTCATAAGATTCTAATTACAGTAGTTTTCCTTATCTGAGGGGCATGTGTTCCAAGACCCCAGCAGATGTACGAAACTGTGGATAGTACTAAATCTTATACATACCATTTTCCTCCTATATACACATACCTATGAGCGTTTAATTTATAAGTTAGGCACAGTAAGAGATTAACAACAATAACTAACAATCAAATAGAACAATTATAACAATATACTGTAATGAAAGTTCTGTAAATGTGATATCTCTCTCTCTCTCTCTCTCTCTCTCTCTCTCTCTCTCTCTCTCTCTCTCTCTCTCCCTCCCTCTCTCTCCCCTCATCTTTTAACTCAAAGGAAGCACTTTTCAGCTTCTCTTTGCATATCTGAACTGTCAGCACCACACTTTGTGCTTTGGGCCATTATTCAGTAAAATCAGTGCCCCTTGAACACAAGTATTGTGACCCCGTGGGGGATCGATGAGGGGTCACTAAGTGACTCATGGGCAGGGGATGCGTTTACTGTGGATACACTGGAAAAAGAAATGATTCATGTCCCAGGCAGGACAGAGCCAGATGGCATGAGATTTCATCATGCTACTCAGAATGGCCCATATTTTCAGACCACGATTGGCCATGGGTAACTGACACCGGAGAAAGAGAAATCTTGAATAAGGGGTGGGGAACATTGGATTCAGAAATGTATTAAGAAATAAGTTGAACTCCTCTCCTTCACCTTTGATCTTGCCCATCCAACAATATCACCTCATCCTTCTAATACAAGTTCCCCAGGTGTCTTCAATAAAGAATGAGACACAGAAGAAACAGTACAAATAAAGGATATGCTGCCCATTTCACACATTAGCGGGGTTCAGCCACATCAGTAGGTGATTAACTTTGAGGACATTTAGAAGCCTGATCTCCCTGGGAAGAATGGGAGTGTGGGGGCCCGTTATTCTTGGCCACTAAAGTCTGTTGTACTGGTCCACTATTTAATTAATTTCTTATCTATAAGATGAAGATCATAATTTTTCAACCTGGTTCAAAGAGTCTAACTATACTACTCAGACACAGGGGAAGAGTATAATCAATTGTGCAAGGCTGTCTTATGCCAGACATCATGGTGTGTGTTTTGCTTGTATTTATTCTCATAGCTGTTCTAACAGGCTGGTATTGTCATCTCATTTCCATACATGAGGAAACAGCCTTAGAAAGCATAAGTGACCAGAATGAATTCTCACAGCTAATAAGAAGTGGAGTCAAGTTTCAGGCTGAAGCCTGTTTAACTTCAAGATTATTTTGTGTACTATCCCAGGCTCTATCGCCTCCAGTCTTTGGGAACAGCCTTCTTCTTATTCTTTTTTAAAAATATATTTTTATTTATTTCAGAGAGGGAGAGGGAGAGAGAGAGCTAAAAACATCCATGATGACATAGAATCATTGATTGGCTGCCTCCTGCATGCCCCTTACTGGGGATCAAGCCCACCAATCAGGCATGTGACCTGACCGGAATCAAACCTGGGACCTTTCAGTCCCCAGGCCAACACTCCATCCATTGAGCCAAACTGGCTAGGGCAGGGAGAGCCTTCTTTGAGGACATTGTTCTCTGGAGCTGATCCCTCTCTGACAGTATAGGATTATTTGTCAGTTAAAGTCAATTATGATATTTAGTTTATTAAAAGTAAGAATGCTTTATAACAACCTATCTTAATTCCTTTTTATTCCATGTTTTTTAAAATGTTTTATTGACTTTAGAGAGAGAGAAACAGACAGAAAGAGAGAGAGAAAGAGAGAGAGAGAGAGAGAGAGAGAGAGAGAGAGAGAGAGTGAGAGAGAAACATTGATGTGATAGAGAAATATCCATCAGTTGTCTCCTGTATGCACCCAACTGGTGATTGAACCTGAAACCCAGGAATTGAACTGGCAACCTTTTGAGGCACAGGATGCTGCTCAACTAACTGAGGCACACTGCTCAGGGCAAAATATCTTATTCCTTTACAAAGAAAAAAGAATGATCTGGTTTAAAATTTGCTACTAAAATATTTCATTGAGAAGAGAAAAATGAATTATGGAATCATATAATTAAACATGTACAGAAATTCTAATAGCTAATTTTAACACATATAAATCATTTAAAAATATAAGTTTATGCTGAATATACAGGTTTTCTTCCAATATAAAATTGCATGAGCTTTTCACATGTCATTAGGCATGTTATTTCAAAACATACTTTTTTGTTTGTTAATCCTCATCCAACAATATTTTCCCCCCATTGATTTTTTTAGAAGTGGGAGGGGAGAGACAGAGAGAGAGAAACATTGATGTGAGAGAGACACATCAATTAGTTGCCTTGCATACTCACCCTGACTGGGGTGAGATCCAGCCTGCAACCCAGGTACATGCCATGGACCAAAATCAAACCCAAGACCCTTCAGTCTGCGGGCTGATGCTCTAACCACTGAACAAGTTGTGGCTAGCTCAAAACCTACTTTTAATATCTGCACAATATTCCAGAATAGATATATAATAATTTGAATTTACAGAATTTGAAAGTTGGAATGTACTTATTCACCTTAATTTTTCTTCCTTCCCTTTGTGTTTGTGTTGTGGAAATATGTTCATTTGCCTAAGAAAACAAAGCAATCACAAATCTTACTAAAGCCCTGCCTATGTAGCTCAGTTGGTGGGAGCACAGACCTGTACACCGAAAAGGTTGCAGGTGTGGTCCCTGGGTGGGTTGTGTAAGGAAAGCAGCCGATCCATGTTTCTCTCTCATAGATTTTTTTTCTCTCCTTCTCTCTTCCTTCCTTCCTCTTTCTCCAAAATCAATAAACATGTCATCGGGTGAGGATTTTAAAGAATCTTACAAAAGTTAATAGCTTGTTCAGTAGAGTTCTTTCTTTGATAAATTTCCTCATTAACACTATAAAAGGACTAAGCATATGGATTCTTTAGCTACTTACTCTACTGCTGGAAGAGATGAGTGTCATTTGACGAGTGAGGTTTCCTCACATGAGCAACAGATGTGAATATTTCTTGCAATAAATGGTCTAAGTATCAACCCTTTTGGGATACTTAAACGGATGCCTTCCCATCTTTCACCAAGAAAACCATGGCAATAAAAAGTTGAGTGGCATGCACATTAACCATCAGACTGCTGTAGGCTGTGCTCGGGAGCCTCGGAACAGGCTGTCTGGTGTCCTATCTACGAAAGGCTCATGGAGGAAAGCACAGGAACCAGACTGGTCAGGTCCCCAGTGTATGGTCATTTAGTAAATGGCAAGAATGTCTGCAAACCCTGAAACATCTGCGCTCCACCACGAATCAAAACGAAAAGGGTTGTGTGAGAGAGTAGACAAAGAGATGGCTGGGAATGGGATGGGCGGGAAGCCTAGAGACATACCCTGAATTTGTAAAATAGCAAACAGAGAGCTTCTCCGGCAGAGTCGCGCAAAGGCGCTTGGCGTACTCCACAATGTTGTCGTGGAGGAATCGAGAATTTGTGTTTAGCAGTTCCATCTGCTTCATGGCAGCTTTGACCACTTCTGGGTGACAGTGTCCCACTAAAATTTAGGAGACAAAAGCCAAAGAAATAAGTGACAATACTAACTGCCTGGCAAGTGAGGGGATTCTGAAGCAAGAAAACAAAGCCAGAGTCGAGCTTCCTTCTGTTCCACATGTTGCTGCAACTTTTCTCTGCCGGGACTATGGGCCTCTGGAATTCCTGGGGCAAATATTCACGGTGCCATGTCTTCCTTACTCCAGGAAGGTACCCCCCAGACACAGCAAGGCAGGGCAGTTACCATGGGCGACGTTGTTGATGCAGTCCAGGTACTGTTCCCCTTTCTCATCAAACATGTACTGCCGCTGGGCTTGCACTATTTTGATGGGGTCCGCAGCAAAGAAGATTTTGCAGGAGGGCCTAGAAATAATGAGAGGGAACATTCTGGTCCGCTAGGACTGCTCAGTGTTTTTCCTCCTCAATGAAGGTCATGATAAGTGGAAAGTTACAATTACAGCAAGAAGAGGGAAAACACAACCTGAGTGACATACTTAAAAAAAAAAAAAATTCATATAAGCCTGGAACCTTTTATCTTCATCTCGCATTCGTGACACTGCTCACATTTCCTACTGTTACATTAAATTGGCCATGATGGGGCAATACTATTTAAAGGCACACTGGTCAATTCCCATAGCTCTAGTTACATGAACCAATAACTGATTTTCCTTTGGGAAATACTGTTCTATCAGGAAAAAAAAGCCCCACCACGCTTTTTTTTTTTTTTTTTTTAGGCTTATATGAGTCAGGAACCAACAGATATTACAAATATTTTCTCATTTAACCCTCCCAACAATGATATGAAATAGGGGTTATTATTGTTCTCATTTTTATAGGTAAGGAAACCGGGGCACAGAAAAATGAAGAGAAGTGCTAGGCAGTTTGTCATACTGAGGCCCTTTTCTCACTTACTACACAGCTGGTACGTGAGAAAATCAGAATTTGAAAGTATGTGGACTGTCTTATGCCCCAGTTAGCGCTTGCTTTCTCTCTCTCTCCTTCTAACCTAATTGATATGACAAATAAACAGCTCTAAAGGCTAAATACAAGTAACCTAGTGTTAAATACTACGGAGATTACTTTGAGTAGTGCTTGTGTTTTATATCCAATGGATTTTCTATTCTTAAATAATAAAATCCAATTATCATTTTAACCCTTTAACCCACTCTTTTAAGCATCAAAAAGTCATCATTTTATTGCTATTCGGGAATGTCTGGAGTATAAATGTTAGCAACATAGCAACAAGACCAAGTTTCTGACCGTGGCTCTATGGACACAGAAATGAAAACTGAATATATTATTTTTATTTTGGTGATTTTGCATGCACCCCCCCCCCCTCACACACACACACAGTAAAGGTAGTCTGCAGGCTATTTAAATACCTATACATTAAACTGACAGGCATCTCTTTAGAAAGTATTTTCATTATTGCGAATAGGTCATCTGAAGTTTTAACACTGCCTAAGCTAAATAAAACGAATATGTAATATGAATTTCTTATCGGTTCGTGCTCAGCTGTTAGTTTATGCTGAGATAAAATCCCAAGGAAACCTGTTAGGAATGACAGCTGGAAATTGCAGACTTCACCTTCCCTTGTTATAATGTATTTCCACCCTGCCCCTCAGACTTCAGGTAAAATTCTCCAGTCAGTTCATGGCTAAGCGCCTTCTTCCCCAGAGTTTGTTGTGTTCATGTCAGAAATCATTAGGCTTTCACTGGACCCTAACGATAGAGGACTGAAAACTAACAGAATGGAGTGGTGAGTAGAAAAAGGGAAAGGGGTGATGGGGTAAGGAGGAATGCCTTTTGCTTGCACAGTGGGGCTAACCGGCCTCCGAAATCATTCAGAAACTTCCCCGGGTTGACATCAGGGGCCTCCGTATGACAAACTGCCTAGCACTTCTCGGAAGAAGAGGGCCCTGATTCCGTTCTTTCTCGGGTCCCCCAGGCCTCTCTCCAGCCAGCCCGCTGCAGCGCTTGCTAATTACTTGTCTTTATCGCAGACCCTTGATTTTACAGGATCCAGGGCTTCGAATAGCCGCAATCATGGTTCGTTTTTGCACGCACCTTAAAAGACAGTTACACAAACAAAAACAGATCAACTTATTTAATATCATTCGCTCGCTCGTGTGCAGCAGGATGTCATGCCTACTCTTCCCAGAAGAGGACATTTGACAGCGGTCACACAGGTAAAGGACACCCTGCTAGGATCAGACGAGTACATCGCCAAGCGGTTTGCAGCGCGGGCAGCACCAGCGCGCCGCTGCAGGAAACTGAACTGCAAGCAGCCGCTCGCCCCCAGGACGGCCGTCTCCAAGTTTTCTCCCGGCCGGGCTGACCCGCTACCTCGGGTCCGAGCGAGCACTAAGAACAGGCTCACTTTGCACAGCTGTCAGAACTGGTCTGTTTTCATAATCGTCGTCAGAATAAATATTTCTGAGTTCACAGTTTTGAAAATCTTTCGAGTCGAGTTGGTGGGCGTGGCGGAGAGGTGCGCTCGTTCCCGGGCCGTCACCCCTCCCGGGGGGACTCCTCCGGCGGCCCGCGCCCCGCTCCCGGGGCTGCAGAGCCCGGGAGGCGGGAGGGAGGCGCCCGGGCAGGAGGGGGCGCCCCGCGGGAGGGAGGCAGGTGCGCGGGCGGCGGGCTCGCACTGGTGTGGCAGCCGCTTCGGCGGAGCCAGGGGCGCGCTCCTGGCTCGCCCGCTCCCTGCCGGGCTGGCTCTGCGCCCCCAGCACTCACGATTTCCCCCTCTCCGCGCCGTCCCTCGGGGCCGGGAGCCCTTACCCGATGTGCTTCCTCCTCAGCGCCAGAGTGTCCTGCTTGCTGTACAGCTCGCACATGGTGGCGGGCGGCCCGGCGCTCCCGGGGGTTCCCCTCGCCTGTCTGCGCGCCTCCTCGCAAGTCAGCGGACTGTCTCACCCACGGGCCTTTCCTCCCGTCTCCCCGCCTGGGGTGTCCTTGCCCTGGGCGTCGGAGATGAGCGGTGGCATCAACTAGCTAGGGTCATCTCCTTTTAAATCTTGCCCTGCATTTAGCCTGCCCCAAGCCCCACCCCCTCCGCCTGGTGCCTGCTTGGCAAGTCACCGGGCTATCCACTCATTCGCCACCGTCTCCTCCCGCAGTCTAACTGGCTCGTTTCTGCCCTGTTGATTCTCCCCTCCCCTCCCCATCCCTGCTTCTTCTTCGTACTCGCCTTTTATTTCCCTAAATTTGTTTCCCTTTCTTCCTCCTCTGCCTGTGAATTCCCTTCCTTCCTGCTGAACAAAACACACACACACACACACACACACACACACACACACGAGAGAGGGAGAGAAACACTGATTTGTTGTTCTTGACCAGGGATGGAACCTTGACCTTGACTTACCAGGAGGTCGCTCTGACCAACAGAGCTACTAGGCCAGGCTCTCATTATTTACTTGTAAATATTCAAAGACAGGCACTCTTTGGAGATATAAAGACTGAACAGTCGTCTCCATTCTCACACGGAGAGTATTCCATTACCATAACCTACCGAAAGGCAAGGAAAGTAACAAGTCCCGGTGTGGAAGCACCAAAAATAGACAATGCTTCTCCTTTGACCCCTAACCCACCATCCCTCTTACCTACAACAGACTGGAAGATTCATGATGAAGAAATTCATGATTCTTGTAGAGCTTCATAGCCAAACAAATCATCACCTGAGTATATGTTTTGGGTTTTTTTGGAGGGAGGGAGGGAGAAAGAGAGAGAGAGAGAGAGAGAGAGAGAGAGAGAGAGAGAGAGAGAGAGAGAGAAACAGGAATGTGACAGAGAACAATGATCGGTTGCCCCAACTGAGAATTGAACCCACAACCTAGGTATGTTTCCTGACCGGGAAGTGAACCCACAAACTTATGATGTACGCTGCGACCAACTGAGCCACTCAGCCAGGGCAAACCCAGGTTCTTCCTTCAGGCATTAATACCACAGCTGAAGATCAAGGATATTCTCACACTGTTTCTCACATGACAATGCACCCTTTTCAACATCCTGAATAAAATGACAATGCTTTATAGTAGAGAAAAAAAAGTAACAAGTTGGACGCCCTAAGGATAAATGACAGGCTCAGCCTGGTATTTACTGGGAAAGCATAGTATTTCAAAGATCTGCTGTAACAATAATGGCACTTTTGCTTTTTCTAGTGTTATACAGATTGCAAGACATTCTCCGGATTTATCTGGTTCAATCTGAGAAACAATGCTGAGAGGTATCATCCCATTAAGCATATGGGGACAGTGAGGTTGTTCCCTGTTCTATGATTATCGGTCAAGCTGGTCGCGAAGTTGGAATTCATTCCTAGGTTTCTTGCCTTCCCTGAGGTTGATTTTTGCCCACTGATTAAGTTTGAAGTTAAATATGTGGACAGAAGTAACCCTAATTAACTATAACAGTAAATCATAAATTATTTTAAGAACTAGAGATAATCTGGTATAACCATTCTGTTCTGTAGATAAGGACAGTGAGGCAAAGGTAAAGTTTTATTCGAGATCACATAACTACTTAGCCGTAGAATTTAGGTCATTTCATTCTTTCTGTTTTGAAAAGCAACAGAGAAAGCCTAATTTATGATAACAGCACACTTAATAAATGTTTGAAAATGACCTTTCTCTTTATTTATTTACTAGAGGCCCAGTGCATGAAATTTGTGCTCTGGGTGGGGGGGAGGGTTCCATCAGCCCTCTCACAGTCTGGGATCCCTTGGAGGATGTCCGCCACCATGTGCAAGCTGTACAGCAAGCAGGACACTCTGGGGAACAGGCCTAAGCCAGCAGCTGGACATCCTTAGTGCTGCTGTAGAGGCGGAAGAGGCTCCCACCTCTCTCACCTCTGTGCTCGCCAGCCATTAGCCCGGCTTCTGGTTGACCACCAGGGGGCAGCTCCTGCCTTGAGCATTTGCCCCCCTGGTGGTCAGTGCACATGCACATCATAGTGACCTATTATTCTGCGGCTTGCTTGATTTGCATATTAGCCTTTTTTATATAGGTTTTTTATTTTTATAGTTTACATTCATTGTTACATTGTATTAGTTTCATGTGTACAGTATGGTGGTTAGACAATCATATAATTTGCAAAGTGTTCCTCCAGATATTACCAGTACCCACCTGACACCCTACTTAGTTATCACAATATTAATGACTGACTGTATTCTCTAGGCTGTACTTTACATTCCTGTGACTATTTTGTAACTACCTATTTGTACTTAATTCCTTCACTTCTTTCATCCATTCTCCTTAACCCTTTTCCTATCTGGCAAACACCAGCTTGTTCTCTGTGTGTATGAGTCTGTTTCAACTTTGTTTCTTTATTTTGTTCTTTAGATTCCACATGAAAATGAAGTCATATGGTATTTGCCTTTCTCTAAGTGACTTATCTCACTTAGCATAACACCCTCCAGGTTTATCCATGCGGTCACAAATGATAAGATTTCATTCTTGTTTATGGACTGGTAATGTTCTGCTGTATATCTGTACCACTGGGTAATGTTCCACTGTATATATGTACCACTGGGTAATGTCCCATTGTATATATGTACCACTGGGTAATGTCCCATTGTATATATGTACCACTGGGTAATGTCCCA
>PVJC01047247.1:0-12979 GCA_004026665.1 Murina feae
AAAAAAAAAAAAAAAAAAAAAAAAAAAAAAAAAAAAAAAAAAAAAAAAAAAAAAAAAAAAAAAAAAAAAAAAAAAAAAAAAAAAAAAAAAAAAAAAAAAAAAAAAAAAAAAAAAAAAAAAAAAAAAAAAAAAAAAAAAAAAAGGCAATGAACCACAACAGAGTAATTACTATTCGTGGGGAGAACAAGGAAGCATTTTTTTCTCTAGCAGTAACCAGTTCATAATTATGGCCCTGCAAACAAGGAGACACATAAAGAAACAGAAAGAAACTCCTAGTCAGCTCCCATGCTGAAATTTATGGTACCTTCACGCTTTTATCTTCGCTGCCCGGACAGGCAATGGGGACTCTACAGGTCTTAGGCGGCTGCTCCCTTCATCAAAACTGGCACACACACCAGATGTACAGGTTAATGTTCGGCAGAAGAAGCTATTTTTTTTATGTTAAAACCCCATAGAGCATGACAAATAGCACAGGTTCAAAGTATAAATAACTAAAACAAAAAATCGGGAGAATGTAGTTTTTGGCTTGTGACAAATAGCAAGCCTAAAGAAAGATGAAGTGCTTTCCTGAAAATATGTGGATATCACCTGATATTATGACTTGCTAAAATCATTTTATTTTAGTGGAACAGAAAGTGCTGCCTTCTGTTACCTCAGCTATTCACGTTTTTGATACAGTGACCTTTTAGAGAAGGTTTGCCGAATAGGTTATGTCATACAAACTCGGAGATCAACTTATCTGGGAAAGGGAGATGAAGACTCTATTTTAATTTATTCAAAGAGTTGAATCCCTAGCCACATTTTCCCAATGGCAGTTTGAAGTATGAAATCCATTGTTTTATTTAGTTAATTCCAACACTGGTCCATGTAAGAGCATACCCTTAAAGACGTTGTAATGATACTCACACTTTTTATAAAATAAACCAAAAAAATGCATATTACTGGCATAATCAAAATGTGTATTGGCATTTATTTTCATTTAATAAATGTGGAGACATTATACCTCATAGAGTGAAATCTATCTTAATGTGATTCTATTGATATCAATAGATTATATACTTATTCAGGCCAACATTTAAAAATATATATATATTTTTATTGATTTCAGAGAGAAAGGGAGAGGAAGAGAGAGACAGAAACATCAGTGATGAGAGAGAATCATCGCCTCCTGCACACCCCACACTGGGGATCAAACCTACCCCTGGGCATGTGCCCTGATTGGGAATCGAACTGTTTTGTCCTGGTTCATAGGTTGATGCTCAACCACTGAGCCCTGCCGGTGGGGCCAGACCAACATTTTTGTAGTGCTCTATATTTGGCTTTGCATTCATATTTTTTCATGTGGTTGTATTAACCAATCTATTCAGCCTTTGTATCAGTATGTTATTTAAAATATTGCTTATTTTCTCATTAAAATTATGGTTATAAGTTTAGAGGTGAATCAGCTATGCTTTCAGATGACCTGCCAAGGCAGTCAGAGGGTAAAAAGGAATTTGCCAAGTCAGAGACCACCTCTGGAGCCAGGCTGCACTGATGGTGGGAGGAACATATGGTAAGAGCAGTCCAGAGTCCAACGGGTGAAGGTGAATGAGGGAGGCAGCAGTGATGCCCAGAAAGTGAAGATGCAAACAGGAAGGCAGGAATGACTGGTGACTCTGCAGGTGAGGATCGGGGGCTCTGTGAAGAATGACTGCACAGGAATGTCAGTGGATGCCACCTACTTCGCTAGACTACAGAATGTGAGTCAGATGCTGTTCTTGTGGGGGAGGAAGTAGGGAATTTGTGATTCTCATTAAACTCTTGAAACCACTGGGGTACCATCTGACAAATGACAGTGCCAGTGTTGTAAATGGAGCTCAAGCATCTGCTAGGACAAAGATACATCCTAAAGTTACTTTCAGCTTGTGAAAGTAGCGTGTTACCTCCACCTGAAATATGTGTCTGAGTAATCACAATTTGTGCATCTCGTACATGCAGCTATTACACTAAAGAGAGAGACAAACAGCCCTAGCCAGTTTGGCTCAGTGGATAGGGTGTCGGCCTGCAAACCAGAGTCTGATTCCGGTCAAGGGCGTGTACATTGGTCGCAGACTCCTCCCCAGCCCTGGCCGGGATTCATGCAGGAGTCAACCAATCGATGTGTTTCTCTCACATCGGTATTTCTCTCTGTCTTTCCCTCTCTCATCTATTCTCCCTAAAAATCAATACAAAAATATCATCGGGTGAGGATTAATTATAACAAAAAAAGAAAAAGAAAAGAGAGAGACAGACAGAGACAGAGAGAGCTATTCAGGCAAAGCACACAGTTCTTAAAAATACTGCATCACTGCATTCCTACTTTAAGAAAAGAGGATTTGAGAGGGCATGTTTAGATAATTGAATATCTTCACTAGCTATCAGGTCTCTTTATCTAGATCTATTTTGACTTGCATTCATATCACACACCTTCTTCTAGAGCTATTATCTTTCTACCGTCTACACTATATTCATATTTAATATTTATTTTAATTAATATTTAATATTTACTTAATATTTAACATTTGTATCAGCTTTATTGTTTAATGTGAGATAGCTTTCCCAGACTGTTTTTTAAAAGGCCTGCTACAACTAGGGAGGCAGCCAGCTCGAGGTGGTGACTCACACGTGTGCTGCAGACATTTGATGTAAGTACAGAATGGAGGAAGAGGCACTCTCTTTTCTGCTTGTTTCTGTGCAGGAGAAACCGACTTGTAATGTCTATTGTCGGTTCACAGGACTGTGTTCAAAAGCATGGCTCTTAAATAATCTTTCAAAGTATTTTTCTCATAATTATTATATGTCACCATTAGGTGAAAAATAGCCTCTTGAGCACAGCCTGTGGGGGGAAAAAAAAAAAAAAAAAAAAAAGTCATTGTGGTGGTTGACTGAAGTCTACAAAAAACTGTAACTCCACATCCTGGCTGGTGTTGCTCAGTGATTAGAGCGTGGGCCCATGCACCAAAGGGCCGCGAAAAACAAAACAATATAAACTCTAACTCTAAAACAGCGAACCACCCATTTTAATCAGGCTATTAATCACGACACTGAACTGAACATGTAATTACAGGGGAACAGGCTTTTTCTGAAAGATGGAGAGATGGAGACAGAGATACTGAGCAGGCACCTGAGCGCTGCTTTTATTCCTCCTCAACGTGGGTGTAGGCTTGCTGATGCTGTGCCTTAGAAACCAGGAGTGCCTGGTATTAATATCCCTGCGAAGGAAGCTCGGAGATTCTAAGTAAAGTGATTTAAAAGACTCTCGGTACATGCAAAATGCTGCTATTATTTCCAGTATGTGGCAGCGTGATACTCAGAAGGCCAGGGAGACCCAGGTTGCTGCAGTCCTAGTTAGCCTTCCCCTGTCTGGCCAGTGTCTCTTGTCTTGATGGGAGTCTAAAAGAACCTCACAGTGAATGGCTGTGTTCTCTTTTAAGCAATAGCCATTGCTCCTGGAAACCCGGGGTGATCGAGCAATGCGTAAGCCAGTGGTTTGCAATGCGTGGTCTCCGGACCAGCCATGGTAACAGCACCTTGTTAGAAACACTGGCGGGGGGCTTGTTAGACAAGTAAACCTCAGGCCCCACCCCAGTTCCACTGATTCAGAAACTCGGCACTAGGGCTGCACAATCTGTTTTAACCACGTGATTCTGATTCGCCACAAAGTTAAAGCCACTGGTTTAAACTGGAAGCAATTGGGGGTAGTTATTCGATGTCACCCTGAGCTTTAATCATTAATTAATCTGAACCTGGTTGTCTCCCCCTGACTCTCCACTTACATCCCAGCCTTTAAATTTCAAGCAGTTTGAACATAAACCACTCCCACTGTGCTAAAAAATATAGCCTTTTTTCCCCTGAGTTTTTAAAGCCTCTGTGCGAGTTAGGTAATTTTTCCATTCTAGCCACAAATGGTATTTTCACTCTGTCTCTGCTGCTTCAGTGGCGGAGGGAAAGTAAACAGTATTTGTCAACTGTCAACATGTCCAGCTGCAGCCTGTGCCCACTTTCTCTCTGGCCCCTCTGCACTGCCCAGCGGCTAGAGAAGATACCAGTTCTTTCCTCATTCCTCATCTCTCATCTTCTTCCCTACTGAGGTCCACTCTGCAGAACAGACAGTGTCGTCTTTCCCTGCCACGGGACTGGAAGTGCAGAGCACTCTCTCGTGTTCACACCAATCCCCTTGGACCAGCTTCCCTCCCAGAAGCAGAAGGAAGTTGGGAGGATTGGGCCGCTGGAGACCAGGCTGGGTGTGAGGTTTTTCACGCCAGTTTTCCTATCGGTTTGTTTTCAAATCTGCAGTTGATTATTTGTTTTCTTTTTCTACCTGTGCTAAAAAGTGTCTTCTTTCTCTACTTCCTTTCTGATCAATTCTTGAAAAATCAGTTAAAAGTTTCCTTGGTAACAGCTGCCCTCCTGCTGTTTTTTAACAGTTTTTTGCCTGGTTTGGCTGCTCTATAAGAGGAGGCCATGATAGAGTGGAAAGGTTGCTATAGGTCAAAAGATCTGCGTTCAAGAAACAATTCCAGCACTTGCAGATCCATCGGCACAAGCCGCTGAAAACTCTGATCTGGAAACCAAGGTTCATGATGACCCCTGCCCTGCATAGTCCATGCAACTTTTGAGAAGACCAACTTTGAAAGTGTGTGTGAAGTCATTATGCAGCCTGAAAAGCTGTGGAGTTACTGTTATCAGTGAGAGAGCTTATACATTCAAAGTGCAAACACATAAAACTAGACTTGAAAGCCATTACAAGTCTCCTTAGAATACAGTGATCTTTAATCTGTAGAGTACCAATGCCACAAACCATTGAGACAGGTTGATGCAATTGACTGGCTAGTAAAATGTTTGTAATAAAAACCAAACAGTGATTGTTTTGCTGAAAAAGTTCTAAGTAGAGAAACTTAGAAAATATTGTCTAGGATAGTTCCAATTTGGAGAAAATTTTAAACAAAAGGGGTCAACCTACCAAAGACTACATGACCTACCAGAACCCTGGAAAGGGACTTGGGGTCAGTGATGCCGTAGGAAAATGTTTACTAATATAAAAGAGGTGTTGTGCTTAATCAATAATGCATTAACAGATTATGGGAGAAAAACATCACACCCTTAAGAAATTACTTTGGATCATTAACAGCAGTATAGCCCTTTAAAGTAAAGCATAATTTTTACTTGCCTACCTTTTCTTTAAGTCTTAGGGGGGAAAATATCGATTAGGAACTCAGAAATCACCAAAAATAAAGAGGCTGAAATAAGACAGAATGCCTTAGCTCTCTTTATTACTGAAGCCACATAGGAAATGAAAACAAACAAACAAAAAAACAGCCCTCAGCACCAACCCTGTTAATTATCTATAACATTTTTCCTTGTTTATAATCTTGAAAACAGCCTATTAACCTTATAGAGCATACTCCCATAGACATTTGGCTCAGCATGAGCTTACAACCAGTCCCAAATGGTTAGTGTCAGTTTCCCATGTTTAGTGTCTTCTTAGGTCACTTTATTTAGTTACCAAAGACTAGAGTCCTTCAGGAAGACAGGGTCCTTAAAGTCAACATGCTGTCATCACAAAGACCTATTTTCCAGTTCGTTAAACTTCTTATACAAAGGTAACATAAGAAATGCCAGTAAACAATAGAATACAACACGCATTAATTTTTATTTTTCTTCTGAAAAATATCAAATTTATATCACTTATTCTAATCTATAAAAATAAATTGTGCTCATTTTTAACCAGTGTATTATGCTACCCTCTGGAATTGTGTTACTCTGGGATTTAAAAATAACATAAAAGCATAATGGTAATTTTTAAAATATATATTTTATTGATTTCAAAGAGGAAATGAAAGAGAGAAGAAGATAGAGACATCAATGATGAGAGAGAATCATTGATCGGCTGCCTCTTGCACACCCCACACTGGGGATCCAGTCCACAACCTGGGCAAGTGCCCTGACCAGGAATCTAAACTGTGACTTTCTGGTTGATAAGTCAATGTTCAACCACTGAACCATGCTGGCTGGGCCACAATCCTAATTTTTGTTTTAAGAAGGACTAACATCAGTGCTTGTTAATATGCCCTAAAACAGTGTTTCTCCATGTGTGGTTCACAAACTAGCTGTGACAGAATTAACTAGGATCCCTGTTCCATATACTCTTACTTATTCTCTCAAACATTTCATAAGGTTTACTGTTTTTAAGTGAGGTACCTAATAAATGAAAGACATCAACATAAGACTTAGGTTTTATTTATGGAACAATCTATCTTTTAAAATAAAATATCCTGCCCTAACTGGTTTGGCTCAGTGGATAGAGCGTTGGCCTGCAGACTAAAGGATCCCAGGTTCGATTCTGGTCAAGGGCATGTATCTTGGTTGCGGGCACATCCCCAGTAGGGAGTGTGCAGGAGGCAGCTGATCAATGTTTCTCTCTCATTAATGTTTCTAACTCTCTATCCCTCTCCCTTCCTCTCTGTAAAAAAATCAATAAAATATATTAAAAAAAATAAAATATCCTCTTAGGAAACACTTAGAAAATACCTCCATGGTCAACTAACAGTTTTCATAGTGTAAATGGGCATCTACAGCACAACTCCCTCTCTCTGGATCCCCAGGATGCTCAATAGGAGACAATTCTTGAGTAACAGCCACCTCGCTCGATGATAATTCATCTTTTGCTTTGGAGTGATTATAAGCAACATGAAACCCATGTCATTTCTGTGAAATTTACACAAAACTGAATTCTAATCAAACTAGAGAGAATGTACCTTTGTTATACACCTCTGTAAATTAAAAACAAAAGAGCACAAATGGATCAATGTGGGAAAGACATATGCCCACTTTAAGCATTTTCCCCTTATCCTATGTAATAAAAGCTGAATATGCTAAGTGTACAATCATCCATTCAACCAATCAAAGCATAATATGCTAATGATATGATAAGGCTGCTCAACTGCTCCCTATGATGTGCACTGACCAACAGGAGGCAGACAGTTGACCAGTTGACCAGTGGCTATGACATGCATTGACCACCAGGGGGCAGACGCTTGGACCGGTAGATAAGCTTGCTGCTGGGGTCTGGCTGATCAGGACTGAATGAGACATGCCAGACACGCCCTGGAGCCCTCCTGTGGTCCCTCTTTGGCTGGCCAACCTCCCCTGTCCTCCTCAGTCTCAATCATGCACCGGTGGGGTCCCTTAGCCTGGCCTGCACCCTCTCGCAATCCGGGCTGAGGAACAACCCTCCCCCCTCCCTGAGTGCATGAATTTCGTGCACTGGGCCTCTAGTAATTTATAGGACTTTGTCCACATTCTAATTTCACGGACTTGTTATAAAAAGGTATAAGCCCAGTAAATACTTCTCAGCAATCATCTTACATCCCGGAACAAAAATGGAATTTACGGTTATCCTGATATCTATTAGTATACTAATTTATCCACATCTTCAAATGTGGTGTTTACCAAAGAAGAAAATATAAATGACCAGGAGATGGTTGAAGTGATCTTCATGAAGTCAGGTCTATGACAATAATGATGCACTGGGCAAGCCAATCATCACACTGACCTACATACATGCCTCACAGGTGTGGTGGTACTTACTAGTACAACAGCAGCATTTAAGATGGTCATGTATTAAGGCTCCTGGTAAACTATTTCTCAAAACCAACAAGTTAATAGGAAACTGCTGACTTAATGTTTACACAGCAAAGTCATTGGAGTTAAAAATAAACCATAAATAAGATGCCACCACGTTTGAGGTTCACCGTGAGCTTATTTCTCCATTTCGGGTCTCTGGACACTAGCCTGTTGACCTCCGAGGATGCACAGCATAATACCAAATGGCTAAGATTCCCCTTTGAAAATACTCTTCAAAAAGAATAACTCTCCTATCTTGAACTTATATTAATTCCCAGCAAATAAACATTCAATTCATTACTCCAAGCACCATTTGGTGAGAGCCATTGAGTTTTGACTCAGTTCTACAGTCAGCCTGGCCCAGAGCTCACCACCTTGCCTCTGGTCAAGACACACACCCTCAGGGAAGCAAGTATTCTGTGCTCTTCCCTCAAGAGAGGCAGTTCAATGGAACATTTAAAAGTTACAATTTGTTTAGTGATAAGAAAAAATGTTCAAATTGAACTCTACATTATAGAAATGGTCATTAAATCTAATGGCTACTAACCCACACCCTGTGAATTATCATCAGAATTGCAGATCATAAGTTCTCAAGATAGTCACAGTTTATAATTCTCCTAGCTTTTCTGTCAGTATAAAGGTTAGAATTTAATCAGAGTTAGCATGCTAAACCTCATAATTTTTATAAATACCTCTCTGTGTTGTGATTAGCATTTGTGAAAATGGCTTAACTGAAAGTCCTGAGCACATCATTTGTGATTTGTCACTTATTATTTCCATTTTTTACATCTAATCGGGAATTAAGAGTACAATGGCACATATTCTTAATTATTTATTTTAAATACCAATCCTAAATAACATTCCCAATTCAATTTAATTTTTTAATCACATCTTGCACTCCTCTAAATAGCAAGCCATGCACCATGCTCCATGAATATATTCATTAGGTCTGCAGCCAGTGGTGTGCAAATTTATCAATAACTCCCAAGGAACAGAACTGAAAGACTGCTCCAATGTGAAGTCACCTGACAACGCTCTGAAGCTAAAACCTTTCAGACTACCAGGCACGGATTTATTCGTGATTTTTGTCCTTAAGAGATTTAGGGGAAAAGTGCTGAAATATTGAAGGTCTAATCATTGGATAAAAACTACATCTAGAACATGAAATATTATTCCAAAATCCATAACTACCATTAAGATAGTGTAAAACAACAAAGGAACTAAAAATTCTCTGCCTCTTCTCTTCTCTCTTAAACACTGACATGTCTGGCTTGAGCCTGATACTACAAAATGATAGACTTTTATGTCTACATTAAAGGTAGGAATAAAAAGATAACAAATACCGGGCAAGGCTATTTAATGCATAAACGTACATCTAACCACTAACCTCATTAGAAAGGATTGTCTTCCCTGGGGATAAATTTACATCTCCAGAAAAACTGCAAGGAGAAAATACCTCTGTGAGAAGAGCCACATGACATCATGGTCCTCTGAGTTCTGCATTCAAGAACATCTCAGAACTATGTTCCAGATTTACAGTGTCAAGCCCACTGTCTTCAATCTGGCATGCATTATTTAGGGATTAATATTATAGGGTATTTCCTCCCATGTGTAGTGTTCATTGCCTTCATGGATGCGAAGAGAATGGCCAAGGACAGAAAACTCAAGATTAAATAATTCAAGATTAAAGAGGAAAGGCTTAGGTGTTTGCATCTTACCAAGATAGAACAAAGACACCAGGGCTAGTTCTGATGGGGAAAATGCAGATCTAGACAAGTTAGTCTAGAGGTCTAAGGCAAAGGAAAACTGGGTAAAAACAGGAACATTTTCCTCTACTTTGGGGGTAGAGTTATGCCCACTGCACAGGGAGGGGTCACTTCGATATGTCCCTCTGGGCCCACTCGCAGAATTCACTTGAAGATCAGTTAAGTCAGAGGTAACTACAAGGACTGGGCATCGTGCGCACCAGCAGCAGGGATGGTAAAGAGAGCTCTGGCTTTTGAAATAAGGCTGTGCTGGTTCTATGTCTATCCCGACTCCTGCCTAGTAGCACACGTGTGTGAACAAGAGATAAAGCAGTTCACACCAACAAGACTAGTCCTACTTAACTGAACCCCTCACATATCTGAGGATGAAGTTGCCCAGACTTGCTACCAAGGTCTGACGATGAGCGTGTGTATGAAGATAAGGAGAATTTGAGGGCTGGGGCTGTCGGAAAGAGCCTTACCCATGGGGTGAGCCTGGAAAGGGCTTCAAGAAGGATCCATTTTTGACAAATGGGGATAAGAAAGAACAGCAGTAATGGTGACTGGGAGAAAAGTTCAGCTTATGTAGCCCTAATTGGAAACATTTCAAAGACTGTATGACTGCCAGAGATGCTAGGTAGAGAGTCTTTTGGAGAGAAGTCATTTGGAGAGCTGAAAAGGGGTGACATGTGCAGGAGGACTAAAATGCCAGAATAACTGGTTGAGACCCTCTAGACTTGTGCTGCCTGGGGTGTGATCTGTGGGCTAGAGCAGCAACACGTGTGGGAGCTCATAGAAATGCAGTGTCAGGACCCCCTCAGAACTCACGATTCAGAATCTGCATTTTGGCAAGATCCGGACATAATTCCTGCACACACTGATGTTGGGAGAATCTGCTCCAGCTTTTAACTTAGTCACATGGGATACTAAAGCTGACAAGCTCAGGAACCTCCGTTTTCAACAAATACCCAGATGAGACAAGCGAGAGAATGGAAAACACCAAGCAGCAGTTCAGGGACATTAATCTGATGAAGATGAGTAGGATGGATGTAAGGGCAAAGGGACAAGCAGTGGTCACTTAAAAGGCAGGAACAATAATGTAGACAGGATTATCCTTGTGCAGTAGAGTCAGCCACATCCACTTAAAATTACCTCTTTGATTCCCAGCATGGCACACAAAAGCATAGGATGGAGAAAATATCAAGGAGACTTCCTCGATCTTAGCAAATTTGTGCCATAGGTAGCACTGCTGACTCTTCTTCCTCCTCAGAGACTCGACTACTGGTAACTAGAATGCTGCTTATTCCAGTAAAAGAAACGTTGTTTGGCCTGTGGTGGGTGTTCCATGATGGGGTGGTGGATGTTGTTATAATAATAATTATTACTGATACGTGCTTGTGCTTCCTCACCTAGCCTACCGCCTCCCTATAGGTTGATTTGTGTTAGTTCATTGAGACTTAGGAACCCGAGTGAGACAAACCTGGATTTGAGGTAAGCCAGCCCAAAGCTGAAGAATCCAGTCATTTTCTTTCCATCCCAAAGAAATAGAAGCCAGAGAAAGTAAGAGCTGAGCCCTAACATCTCTTCAAAAAAACATACACAGAATTGGAAGAATCCTCTCTTGTTACAAAATCAGAAAGTAAAGACATCCTCCTATTTCAAGTTCTATGACATGATTATCCTCAAATACAAGCTTTAGCTTTCAAATTGTTTCTGATTTTTTTTTGTGTAGATAATAGCGATGACAATGATGATGAGTAATATTCTGAAAATATTCTACCTTACCAAATTACTTTGTGGTACCTCGAAAACCATAAGCTCTACAAATCTCATCACATCCTGATGCATTGTTTAGCACAGACCCAGGAAGGAGACCAGCCTTGGCCATTCATCAAAGTGTCTTTCCTAATGCATTCCAGGTTCCCTAGAAATCCCTCATTTGCACACGAGGCAGGCTTCTTTCTCACTCCACTGCTACAAAATCACTGCCTTTAGATTTCCCCCTGTTTGCCTTCTTTAAATATTTACAAGTGTAATGTAGCCATGTCCCAGTTCATCAATAGTAATTCCTCTTATATTTAAGGACAGAGAAATGTGAACCATTAAAAATGGAGTTAATGCTTCTCTCAAGCTGCATGCCACTTTGTTTCTTTGGCCTCTGAACCGCCGTTCACACCCTCCCTAATCTGCTGCCAGAGTGCAGGCAGTACTTGGAGGATGTGAAGCTTGAGAGACTACCCAGCTGACAGAGATCATTTAAATGGAGTCCCAGCCAATGACTTAGGGAGAAACAGTGTTGAATTCTTCTGTCAAATGTACACCAAATGAATTCTAGATGAATGAATGATCTTTATGTGAAAAAAAAAGTGTGCAAAAGAAAAGAGCACTAGTATGACCTTGACTTAAGGAAAAGCTTTTCAGAGCATGATACCAAAGTCACAGACTTTAAGGAAATAACTGACATATTTAACGGAGTAAAAATATAAAACTTGTGAAATGCAAAGAAACCAAATTGTATTAGCAATATTAAAAGGCAAATATCTGGGGAAAATGCTTATAATATATGATGATGAAAAGATATATCCTTTTATATGGGAAAAATGAAAAGGTTCTGAAACAAATTTTTAAAAATTAAAGGCAAAAGCTTTAAAAAGGACATTCAACAGAAAAAAGAAATATGGTCAGCCAATATGCATACAAAAGTGTTCAACCTCGTGTGTCAAACAAATACAAATCACAAATCAAAGCCACACTATAACTCTATATTATTCATATATTACTATTTCATGGACTGCTAGGTGTAGCATAAATTGATTCACATTTTCTTTCTTTTCTTTTTTTATTATTGTCTAAAGTTTTACATATGTCTCTTTTTCCCCCAATTAAACCTCTCCCCCATCCCTTCCCAGCCCAGGCAAGCCCTCACCGCCCCAGTGTCTGTGACCATTGGTTATGCTAATATGTATGCATATAAGTCCTTTGGTTGCACTCTAACCCTCCCCCCTACCATTTGTCTCTAGATTGATCTATCCTTGTTCATCAAATTATGTTGATCATATGAGTGAGATCATGTGATATTTATCTTTCTAGAAGACAACTTGCCAATATTATTAGTTATTATTTTTTAATCCTCACCTAAAGATATGTTCAAGAGAGAAAGGGAGAGAAAGAAAAACATTGACATCTGAGAGAAACATTGATCAGTTTTCCCTTGTATGCACTCCAACCAGGGATGGAACCCACAACCTGGGTAAGTGTCCTGACCAGGAATCGAACCCACAAACTTCTGCTGTACGGGATGATGCTCCAGTCAACTGAGCTACCCAGCTAGGGCGCCAATATTATTTTTAAACTTAAAAAATGTGTATGTGACAGGCTATGCCTGCCACTGTGTAACAGAGTAGTAAGGGTTTTCTCCCTTCTATTTCTAATCATTGATGAAATTCTTAGTTAGCAGGTCATTTCTTCTTTTAGTTATCTTCCCAAACATATTCCACTTGACAAATATATTATTATTAGAAATAAAGTTGTTGTTCATTATAGTACCAACAATAGGGGAGATACACATAATGGGAATACTTTATGGCCAT
>PVJC01047248.1:0-12977 GCA_004026665.1 Murina feae
AAATAAGATTTTAAGGCAGTTTAGCAGCAAAAATATTTTGACACAAATAACTGCCTTTTTTAAAAAATACATGCAACAGATTTATCTTACCAAATTATTTCAGGTCTAGAAAGCCCCAGAAATAATAAATTATATACACAGTAAAAAGCGTTTTAATATAGAAAACAAAATAAACACTTACCATATGTACATGACCACAGATCATCAAACCAACATTTTTTGTGAAATCATGGACAAGATGAAGTAGAGCTGGGCGTGAGTTTGGAGCACCTGTCATAACAAGACACTGTGGCCTAAGATTGAAAATAAAAACAAAATTAAGAGTTTAGGTTTTTGGTAACATGGACATGACTTTTTTTATTTATTCATTTATCTTTATTGTTCATATTACAGTTGTTCCTTCCCCCCCCCATAGATCCCCTCCTCCCAGTTCCCACCCCACCCTCTGTCCTTACCCCCCCTCACTGTCCTCATCCATAGGTGTACGATTTTTGTTCAGTCTCTTCCCGCACCCCCAATACCCCTTTCCCCTAAGAATTGTCAGTCTACTCCCTTTAGTGACCCTGATTCTTTCTATTCACCAATTTATTCTGTTCATCAGATTTTTTTATTCATTTGATTTTTAGGTTCACTTGTTGATAGATATGTATTTGTTGTTCATAATTTTTATCTTTACTTTTTCTTCTTCTTCCTCTTCTCAAAGGATACCTTTCAGCATTTTATATAACACTGGCTGGGTGGTGATGAACTCTTTTAGCTTTTTCTTGTCTGTGAAGCTCTTTATCTGACCTTCAATTCTGAATGATGGCTTTGCTGGGTCAAGTAATCTTGGTTGTAGGTTCTTGCTATTCATCACTTTGAATATTTCTTGCCACTCCCTTCTGGCCTGCAAAGCTTCTGTTGAGAAATCAGCTGACAGTCGTATGGGTTCCCCCTTGTAGGTAACTGACTGCTTTTCTCTTGCTGCTTTTAAGATTCTCTCCTTGTCTTTTGCCCTTGGCATTGTAACACTTTGTAATTGGGCATTTTCCCGCCAAATCGCATGCTTCACTGTGTGGTAGCGTTCGAAACACTTTCCTTTGTGCAAGGGTACATTACAAAACTTGCACATGTACCGTGTTTCACTGCCTAGTTTATGAGTGGCACACACACGACAACGATGTAAAACATTTTTATTTTTGCCGGTTCCTATCCATTGACAGTCTCCCTGGTGGATCTGATTTTACTCGTTTCCTGCAAAAAATGTGGTAATTATGATGTGTCTTAGTGTGGTCCTCCTTGGATTTTTTTTTGTTTGGGATTCTCTGCGCTTCCTGGACTTGTAAGTCCATTTCTTTCACCAGATAGGGGAAGTTGTCTGTCATTATTTCTTTAAATAGGTTTTCAATATCTTGCTCTCTCTCTTCTTCTGGCACTCCTATAATTCTGATGTTGGTATGCTTGAAATTGTCCCAGAGGCTCCTTACACTATCTTCATATTTTTGGATTCTTTTTTCCTTTTGCTTTTCCAGTTGGGTGTTTTTTGCTTCTTCATGTTTCATATCTTTGACTTGATTCTTGTGATCCTCTCATCTGCTGTTGGATCTCTGTATATTATTATTTATTTCAGTCAGTATATGCTTAATTTCTAGCTGGTCCTTTTTTAAATTTATCAGTGGTCTCTAGAAAATTCTTGAAAAACCTTATAACCATGGTATTGAACTCTATATCCAGTTGTTTGCTTTCCTCCATTTTTGTAATTTGAGATCTGTTTCTTTGTCTCCACATTTTGGCTGTTTCCCTGCATTGATAAGAGTGGCTTTCTGTGCTAGGTGTCCTATAGGGTCCAGTGGCTCAGCCTCCCCAATTACCTGAGGTGGACACTCCTGTTGCACCGCTTTTTGGCTTTGTGCACAGTCTTGTTGTAGCTAAGTCTTGATGTTGTTGGTATCACTGAGAGGAATTGACTTCCAGGGCACTTAGCTGTGAGAATCAGTTGTATCTATGGTGGGAAATCTTCTGTGCTGGAGATACCCTTATGGGGCAAGAGTTGTTTCAGTGGGGCTTTGGTGCTCACTGAGTCTGCCCCCTGAGTGTGTCCCATATGGATCTGAGGAGTTGTAGTCTGGGTGGTCCCGCTCTGACTACTGGGTACCGCTCCCCGGGGCCAGACGTGGACGCTTCGCGCCGGACGGCTGATGAGTGCAAACGGCCGGGCAGCAGTGGACACAGCTGGGGTGAGGGGACTGGGCGCCACCATCTTGTGGCTATGGACACAGCCATTTTGTCTCGGAGTGATGGTTAATTTGCATATTACTCTTTTATTAGATAGGATTTTGCATCTTCTAAAGATAATAAATATCCCAGGTCTTTCATGGAATTCACAAAACTTCCTCAGAGCATGGCCTTGCCTTCATGTACAAAAAACAGGTCACTGTCCTTCTTAGCTTGATCACATGATAATTACTTCTGCTTTGTAATATTAGCCCTCTCTATTCTAGCTTAATTTTTATGGCTGCTGCCATATAAGTAAAAGCACTTATGGTGAAAAAAAGGTTTCTATGGCTTCTATTTGGACTAAAAGTTTCGAATCTAATTATTTATGGTGAGAGCCAAAATTCAATTAAAATGACAATGGCTTGACTTTCATATTTATTTTCCCAGACTACAAATGGAAATCAGTTTTTTGATGAAAAAATACTTAGGTATCCTTTTTAGAAGTTCAAACAGATAAGCAAAAATTCTTTAAAACAAGAATTAGTACAATTATAACAAAATAACAAAAAGCAAACATACTAAAATTTCTGCTTTAATCACTAATTATTAGGGATAGTTACTGACTGTACTCATAAGAATGAAAACCTGAATAAAACTGGAAGCTATACTAACATTCATAATCTTATCAAGCTATCTGAAAAACCAATTCTGTCTGGGAGAACAGCTTTGGAGTAATCCAACATGAAATCATCCTCTATGGTCCAGCCCACTAATATAGCCCACTGTCCCCATCTGAGCTTTAGCAGGTTAGGTGGGCTCACAGCTACAGATTACATTTCTTAACCTTCCTAGCAGCCAAAACTAGCCTCATGACTGATTTACAGCCCATATGATATTCCTATTTCCAGGATGTATTCTTTAATAAGGAAGCTGGCCACCTTCCGTACTTTCCTACAAGCTAGACTAGATGGATGTGATAATGACATTGTCCACTTTGACAAAAACACCTCCAAGGGAATGGCTGACTGAGAAGATACAAGGAATGTGTGACCTGAATGACTAAGTGCAGCAAATCTGCCTACTTACCATGAACTATCCATCTCTTTCTGGAATATCACATAATACCAATGTCTGTCTTATTTAGCCACTTTTTTCCCCAGCTTTTTGTTATGGTACTTTAAGTTATACTCCATATAGCCTATTACTTTGGGAAATTAATTTGTAGTCCCTATTTTTACTAAATAGTAAACATAGCACAAAGGCATTTAATTTGGTACAGGTTTTGCACCAAAAAAGGTATGGTGCAAAATATATTAGGGATGACTTTGAGTAACAATGACAGAGTATGAACATCTTAGGATAAAATGAGATCTTTTAAGGAACAAAACTACGGAAATATAAAGAATATTTACAATAGGCTACAAGAGCACTGAAATATTAATAGCTAGAAAATAGATGGAAGAATGAAGGGTTTTACAAATCAGGAAAAAGCTAAATCCTAAATGAGCAGAACAGAAATCTGAGAAGCTACCTGACTTTACATCTAAAAAAAATCATCCAAATGCCTAGGAATCAGAGGCAGTAGATGCATCTGGACATGGTGGGGGTGCAATGTGCTAAAGAAACTAAAATAAGGGCTGGTTTAAAGTTTTCATAGATAGCCCTGGCCGGGGTGGCTCAGTTGGTTCAATTCCCAGTCAGGGTATATCCCCGGGTCTCATGGTATGTATGACAAACCAGTCAATGTTTCTTTCTCACATAAATCTCAATCTCTCAATCTCAATATCTCTCTCTCTCTCTCTCTCTCTCTCTCTCTCTCTCTCTCTCTCATCAAAAAAAAAAAAAGCATATCTTCAGGTGAGGGGGTGGGGAAGCAACTAGACAAACCCAAATTATTTCCATCATTATGATATCATTCTCCAATTCTGTTAGGCTAGGATTTATTGCTAGAGAGGGTCTCGTTACATTTTCTTTTCTCAATTTCTCTTTACTCCAAAGCTAAAGGTCTGTTTTCTCTGGGAACTTTTCATTTGACAAAAAAGGGGAGGTAGATCGAAACAAATAACAAAAAAGAATACACAAACATTTTTCTTACTGAGAGAAATTTGGTATAACAAGTCTTTTCTGGTGCTTATCCTCTCTTCAGGGTTTCTTAAAAATCATTTTCCCTTTTGCTTCACTGACAAAAATGCAATATATTTCTGTGTTTACTTACATACATTATAGAATAATTTTTCAATTGATAACATCAAAAAATTAAGGTAAAATATAGTCATTTACTGAGAAAAACAGTAATAAATACTCTATTCTATGGCATTGACTCTGTCATTAAAACTGGTTTCATTAATCAAAGACGAGAAAGAAGCAATTAAAATGAAGTACGTTAACACCTTCATAAAATTACAAAATAAGGCTTGTTGAAATCGTAATGGATTTCTTATTTAGTAAGGACTAGTTATATGACTTCAGTGGTCACAGCGAGGATGATGCCTACTGTTTAAGAGTCTTCAGATGAGTCACTCAGTGGTTGAGCATCAACCTATGAACCAGGTGGTCACAGTTTCATTCCCAGTCAGGGCTCATGCCCAGGTTGTGGGCTCTATTCCCAGTAGGGAGTGTGCAGGAGGAAGCCAGTCAATGATTCTCTCTCATCATTTCTATTTCTCCCTTTCCCTTCCTCTCTGAAGTTAATAAAAATAATTAAAATAAATAAATAAATCAAAGTCTTCAAGTGAGCCCTGGCCACTGCTGCTCTCAGTGGTTAGAGTGTTGGCCCAAGCACCACAGGGTCACAGATTTGATTTCCGCTCAAGCACACATACCTGGGTTTCAGGTTCAATCTCTGGCTCTGGTTGGGGCATGTGTGGGAGGAAACCAATTAATGTGTCTCTTTCACAGTGAGATCTCTCTCTCTCTCTCTCTCTCTCTCTCGGGCATGTGTGGGAGGAAACCAATTAATGTGTCTCTTTCACAGTGAGACATCTCCCTCTCTCTTTCCTCTCTCGCTCCTTTCCACTCTCTAAAATAAAACTTAAATCAATAGAAAAATATAAAAATAAAAGTCTTCAGATGATATTTTGTAGATGATAACTTACCTCTTTGTAAAATTTGGTAACTAAGAACCTCAAACTTGTTCTTGAATTAACTGCCCAAGTCCAGCAACAACAAATACTCTATGTATACTTTTTGAGAACTTCTCATAAAGTGTCAGTATCTACTCTAATAAAAGTAATATGCAAATAAGCATCACTCCTAGACACCTAAGCCACACCCATTAGTCAAGCCACGCCCCCAGCCAATAAGAGCGGCTGTATGCAAATTAACCCAGCCAAGATGGCGGCCAGCAGCCACGGAGCTAGAGCAAACAGGAGGCTTCCGTTGCACCAGTGATGGAGTAAACTGCCTGCCTAGGACGGCTGGGCCTCTGCTCAAGGCAACAAAGTTCCAATTATAGAAGCCATGGAGCTAAAGCAAACAGGAGGCTTGGTTGCCTGCCTAGGCCTCCACTCAAGGCAACCAAGTTTCAATTATAGAAGATAAATAAACCCCAGAAACCTGATTCCAGCCAGCCTTGGTGGGTAATTGGGTCAATGGGAGTTTTGAGCAGCCTGAAAACGGCCCTCAGCCCCTCACCCAGGCTGGCCACACCTCCATGGGGTGAGGGTCCCCACTCGGGGGCTTAGCCAGCCTGCAAACAGCCATCATCCCCTCACCCAGGCTGGCAAGGCACATCAGCAGGTGGACATCCCCCAAGGGGTCCCAGACTGCGAGGACACAGGCTGGGCTGAGGGACGCCCCCCACAGTGCACAAATTTTTGTGCACTGGGCCCCTAGTATAAAAACGTTATTGAACAATAAGTGAATAACTGTTTGCCACCTAAGACAAATGTTTCTATAATACCTTATCACTTACCTAAAGTTTTTCACATGGTCTTCCACTCCAGAAAGACGAATGGAATGCTGCAGTGCATTCAGGTAAGTCAGGGCTTGTGTGGAGGATCCCCAGTTCACATCTGTGGGAAGATAGTGTTCATGCAGCAGAAAACTAATATTAACACCAATATTAACAGCCAATCAGTAACCAGTGAGACACACAGAGAAATAAACAATGCTTTCTCATTTAAAAAGTCAATTGCTAAAATAAACTATTATAGCTGAAACTTTTAATAGTTCAAGTTCATGGCATGACATTAAGAAAATGCTAATGTGAACTGTAATTGCATTTAGAGAAAGTACAATTTAGAAAAGATGGAGATGACAGGGCTGCAGATATGCTATACATGCAATTCAAGAGTCTTTTTATAAATAAAGGAAACATTTTAAAATTACTGTTTATATGCCAAAGGTTAAAAGGAAAAGAGGCAGCTCTCCAAATGTTATTTATAGTACTTAACAATTTTAAGTTATTTTAATAGGCAAATTTTTTTCTTACTGATAAACAGCCTAAACAAATGATTTTAGGCATTTGTTATTTTAGAGACTTAATAGGCATATTAGAGGAATTACTGAGTCTAAGATGGTTAAAATAATATCTTCTTTGTCCATTTCATTTGTAAAGCCACCACTGTAATCCAGAACCTCATCCTGTAGTATGAGAATTACAAAATGTTTCCTCACAACTACACTGCAACTACTCTTGTAATCTCTTCCTAATCTATTCTGTTAAGCCAAAACCTTTTAAACCTGTATCATTGAATCTTGCTTCTGTGTTAAAGGTCACCATAGTGAATAGTGGACCAATCCTAATATATCTTAGCATCCTGTTATGTGAAGATATACCAATAGTTATTAACAAAACATATTCAAGGTAATCTTTGACCATTTTCCAGTGAAAACATGTTCCCCACCACACATAAACTAGTGGGAAGATACTAGGTCTTCTGGTATTTTGTGAATTCCAAGGTATTACAGTAGATACAGTAGGTAGATTGATTAAACATACATATGCTTATTAAGTTATCAAGCTTCTATAGTACTGTAAATCAAAGCCTTTCAAATAATAATTTTAAAATTTTTTGAGTACAACAGAATGTTATAATACTTATCTATCATTTGTTGAAATACTTTAAGCAATAAAAATAAAAAAGATTAAAAAAATAAATAAATATATGAATTTGTCATTTTTCTACAAATAAGATTAAATTTAATTTATGGAAAAGAATGGAATTCCACAGAATAAAATGTCTCAATTCTTTCATTAAAACTACATGTATTTGGAAATAAAATATTTGAAGTTTTATACAGCCCTGGCCAATTTGATTATATATCAGATGACGCTTAGATATGAAAAATAACAAAGAACTTCTAGATGTTTATAGCTTGAAATACTAAATAGAAAAGGATACTGACCTGGCTTTTTATAGGTAACATAAATATATAGCCCAAGAACTATCACATATGTCAGCAATGCAGCCCACCAATTAATGACAAACATCACTATGCAACAAAGAATTGCTCCAATAAGTGATATCCACATATTGTAGTATTTGAATGCAGGACGCCATCCTATCAATAACAAATAAAATAGATTAATACAAGTCACTCACATACCTTACTTATCTACTTTAGACAATAGTTCATATGTATGCAAAAAATAACTTTATTTATAGATGTTCCAAGAGAGGGCTTTAAACAGTAAGTATAAAGCTAATACATAACATTAAAGTCACAGGCCATAGATCATGATTTAATTTCACAATTCCTGATGGCCATGAAAAGGGCACACCTATTTACTTTCACATTATTTTATCTTACTAGTTCTGTATCCAGTAAACTCTTTACCAAAAAAAAGTGTAAATCAACCTACCATAGTGAACACTTAAAAACTAAACATAGTTTTTAAAAAGAAGTTTAAATTGAGTCCTAAATAGTGTGATGGTTTTCTTTCTTGATTTTTAGGGCTTCTCCACCTCCCCCTGCCCTGAGGGGCAATTGGGGCCAGCAGCCACCTCTCACACTTGCTGCCAGTGAGGCCCTGATTGCACCCACTGCTGGTGCCGACCCTGCTCGCACCCACTCCCAGCACCTCGTGCAGGTCCCAATCACTCAGTGCCATCAGCATGTACGAGCAGTAGCTGCTGGCCCTGACTGCGCCTGAGGGCTTCTCCACCTCCCCCAGCTCCTGAGGGACAATGGGGAAAGCAGCTGCCACTTGCACCTGCTGATGGCACCAGCCCTGCTTGCACCGGCTACTAGCGCTGGCTCTAATCGCTCGACGCCTTCAGCAGGCGCGAAAAGGGTTGGCGCCATCAGCGCATGGGAATGGTGGTGGCAGAAGCGGGGCTGCTGGCAGACGGGACCAGGGGTCACGGTGAAGGGGCTGGCTGAGACCCACCCCTGTGCCCACCACAGCCTTGTGGCCCACAGTTCCTGTCAAGGTGCACAAATTCATGCACTGGACCCCCAGTACCCTAATATTCTTAGAACTGAAAGAGAAAGCAGATAAATAAAAATAAAACAAAAAAGCAAAGTAAGTCTTTCACAGTGCTGCTCAGATTTTTAAAACAAAATACAGAATATTACCAGTAAACTTCACAATAAAAAGATCTTTGAAGGCTCAATTTGACTCAATTATAAAGGCAGATTGAGCTAATCTGACATACTATTTTTTAAAATGTGTTTTATTTCCTCTAGAATCAAAGACAATACATTTAAAAAACTTTTTAAAAGTGTAAAATCACCTGGAGATTTTGCAAGTGATGCATGGAATACCGAAAAATTGATCAGAGCATAAGATGCAAGGAAGAAGTTAGAGATAATTGGAGCAATAACGTTCAGTTCAGCTGCAAAAGAAATAAGGCATATTTACTGACTTATTAGACATTTTTAACTTTTCAAAATTATGAATTATTTCAAAACTTTAGATAATGGCATAAAGCTACTCCTATATTGGCCATCCAGATTTAATAACTACATTTTGCCATGTATACTTCATGTACTTTACTTTGAAGAAATCAAACCTGAAATGTACAGTTGAAACCCCCTGTATATATCACTCTTCCAAAACTGGTATATTCTTTTTCCAATGCTATATAGTTTTACTACATACATAGTCAATCAGTATTATGTAGTAACTAGAGGCCCGGTACACAAAAATTTACGCACTTGGTGGGGGGTCCCTCAGCCCAGCCTGTGCCCTCTCGCAGTCTGGGACCTCTTGGGGGATATCCACCTGCTGGCATGCCTGGTCAGCCTGGGTGAGGGGCTGATGGCCGTTTCAGGCTGCCCACAGCCCCTTCTGGGTTAGGGCCCCTACTGGGGTGCCTGGCCAGCTTGGGTGAGGAGCAGAGAGCTGTTTCAGGTTGCCCACAGCCCCTTCAGGGTTCGGGTCCCTACTGGGGTGACTGACCAGCCTGGGTGAAGGGCAGAGGGCCGTTTCAGGCTGCCCACAGTCACTTCAGGGTTCAGGTCCCTACTGGGGTGCCTGGCTAGAAGTAGGTATCTAGGGTTTGTTTATCTTCTGTAATTGAAAATTTGTAGCCTTTAGTAGAGCTCAGGGTCCGAAGAGCCCTGGCTTCCTCCATTGCCCGGGGCAACTCCAGCTCTGTGGCCATCGCCATCTTAGTTGAGTTAATTTACATATTTGCTCCTGATTGGCTGGTGGGCGTGGCTTGTGGGTGTAACGGACCGAAGGCTAATTTGCATATTACTCTTTTATTAGATTGGCTGTTTGGGGTGTTTTAAAAGTTACATGCAATTTGACTTTACACTTTCTATATTTGAAGTTTATACATATTGATATATAAAAACCAAGTTCATTGTTTTTTTACTGCTAAATATTATTTTGCAGTTTCATTCTTCCACTGATAGATATTCAGTTTGCTTCCATTGTTTACTATTATAATTAACACTAAAAACATTCTTGTATATGGGCATAAAGGTAAGTTTCTGTAGGGTACATTGCCCTAAAGAGATTTGCTAAATTTTGGAAAACTTTACTAAACGTTGCCAACTTGTTCTCAAAAAGCAGCTATACCCATAAATAAGTGAGACCATGTGGTATTTTTCTTTCATTGCATGGCTTATTTCACTTAGCATAATGCTCTCCAGTTCCATCCATGCTGTTGCAAATGGCAAGAATTCCTTCTTTTTTACAGCAGCATAGTATTCCATTGTGTACTTATTTATGGATAATAAAGACCATTACAGATTGATAAACATAGACAAATACAGAGACAGAACAACTTTGAACGAACTGTCATCCTACAGTGGGAAGGCTGGGGAGGGTTGGGGGGGAATTAAGGGAGCAGCTGAAACACTGGCACACATGCATATGAGCATAATCAATGGACACAAGAAACGGGGGGGGGGTAAGGGAGGAGGGAGGAAGGGCAAGAGGAAAAAATGGAGACCTACCTATCACTTGTTGTAATACTTTAAGCAAAAATAATAATTTTTTAAAAAGCAGCTATACCAAATATGTATTCAGCATTACATGAGAGTTAGTTTCCACACCTGGTGGTATAATCAGACTTTTAATAAAAGTCGAATGGACTGGTGATCAGAGGCAAAGAGAAGATAAGTAGAGGCCCCACTTTTAGGGGAGATGCTGAAATCCTTTTCTTTATGCTATTATTGAATTTTTTTTAGGGACAACTACCTAAGAGTTCTTTCTACCCCTAATGGGGACTTAGTGATAATAAAAATTTAAGAAAATATGTATTGAGTGCTATTATTTGCAGTACTTTTTAAATACTCTTTCATTTTATCAGAAACTAATTTAGTAAACTAGGCAAAGCAGCATTATTTATTATTTAATAATTCAATGATTAGAGCTAACATTATAAATGCACCAAAACCTACATTAGCACACCATTTATTTGACTAACCAATTAAGATGAATCCAAGTGCAATTAAGAATGTTAAGATGTAACCACGAAGAGGTTCGTTATTTTTCCCATAACCTTTAGCAAACATCTGGAAAGCTGGGTAGATGTTGTCCTTACATAGAGCCTAATGAAGAAATAAACAATAAAATGAAACATTAGGAAATTAGACATACAGATTTGCTTATAGTGACAACTGGTTAGTCAAGAATGGAGTCCACGTTTCTAATTCTTTGTCCTCTTAATTTCCCCTATCATACTGCTTTACCTACATACTGTACAGGAGAGTCAAAAATTTTAAGAATCAGAAATAGTTCAGAATACCGGAAGTTTTTATTCACCTTACTCCCTCCCCATGCTGAAATTCTTTTATGAAGAAGGAATCAGGAAAGAAGGCATACAAATAAAAGAAATTTAGAAGCTTGAGAAGTATGGCAGAGATGGGAACTGACCGAAATGTGAAAGTAATTACCTGAAATATTTTGGGAGCACTCACAAGGGATGCTAATGCAGAAGAAAGAGTGGCTGAAAAGATACCTGCAGAAATCAATGGAGCAAATCCTGATACCATGCTCATTACCTTAAAAAAAAGGAAGGGGGGTAAAATGGAAAAATAAGTCTTAAAAACAATTAAGAAAAGAACACAATACTATACATCATTATTCTAATGAAAGAGACTAATATTGGGGAAAGTGTGGTAATAGTAAACAGTAATAAATTGTTATGGGCATTACAAATTCAGAAACAGATCTACCACTAGCACTTACGTTAAAAAGCTTTTTATTTTATAAAATAAATGACACACAATGACAAAGAGAAAAGCATACTGAACCACCAAGGATCCATCACCTAGTTTCAATAATGACCTACTGCACATTATTGTAAATCAAACTACAGATGTCATCTATACATATAAATGTCTAAGCAGCCGGCCAACCATTGGACTAGCTGACCGGTAGCTATGACATGCACTGATCATCAGGGGGCAGACAACGCAGGAGCTGCCCGAGCTGGAGTAACTTGGCAGTTGCAGTTCTCGGGTGATGCACCCAGAACCAGAGAGGAGGGAGCCCAATTCCAGGATGCACCACCCAAGAACCACCCTCTCATAATTTGGAACCCCTCAGGGGTTGTCGGAGTGCTGGTGGCCCAATCCCCGCAGGCCAGGCCGAGGGACCCCACAGATGCATGAATCCTCTACCCGTTGCAGAGATCGTGGATCTGGGAAACTTTTCGATTCAATTAGTTAAATGATGAGAAGTGCAGGACCTACTGGCTATGGCCCCAACATCTGGTGCCCGTGCTGGCCTATCCATTTAATATCAATTTCCAGTGGAGACAGCATATTTTCCTGCTACCACTCTCAGCTGGGAAACTGGCTGTGGCTTCCCTCCTTCCGGGTGGACAGTCCCTTAGGCTTTTATATATAGATATGGGTAAGAACTTTTAAAACTTGTAACTGCAAAGCCAATGTCACTGCTTAAAAACTAAATTAATTTCTTTACAGCACCAAATAGCCACATAGCATTCAAATTTCCCAAATTGGTCCTGACTGGTTTGGCTCAATGGATAGAGCATCGGCCTGCGGACTCAGGGGTCCCGGGTTCGATTCCGGTCAAGGGCATGTGCCTTGGTTGCGGGCACATCCCCAGTGGGGGGTATGCAGGAGGCAGCTGATCGATGTTTCTCTCTCATCGATGTTTCTAACTCTCTATCCCTCTCCCTTCCTCTCTGTAAAAAATCAATAAAACGTATTTAAAAAAAAAAAAAAAATTTCCCAAATTGTCCTTCTTCTCTTGCTTTTCAAACTGGTTTATGCAAATCAGGATTGGCAAAAAGATTATACTTTACATTTAATGTGTCTCTTAAAAGTCTCTTTAAATCTGCAGGTTCATCTTTTCCTTTACATTTTATTATTTTTATGTCATTTCTCCTATAAACCTCCCCTTCCCCCCA
>PVJC01047249.1:0-13002 GCA_004026665.1 Murina feae
AGTGCAGTTTCTGAATATTTTCCCTTAAATCATAACATTGAGCAAGAGCAGAACTATTTTAAAACCACTGAATAGATAGAGATGATAACATAAACCTGGAAGAGGTCCTGGCAGTCCACCACTCATTTCCAGCTTTTGGAGGATGTAACTTAGGTTATTTTGGAAAGGATATTGTTTATTTTACTCATTTTATCCATTCAAACATTTCCAGGGAAAATTACTTCATTTTCTCTTTAATTTACCACACAGTTTAGAATTCTTTGTGGCTTTGATTTGTATGTATTTTTTAACATTGCGTTATAAAGTCCACTAGAGGCCCGATGCACAAAATTTGTACAAGGAGCTCGGCCCCTGCCCACTGCAGCAGCTGCCTCTGCCTCGCCCCTGCCTCTGCAGCTTAGTCTGGAAGGTTGTTCTTACATCCAGTCTAATTAGCATGTTATACTTTTATTATTATAGATAGTTAATTAACACATTCAAGTTGCCTCTTGTGTCTTTGCCTTTAATAAAATATGTTTACTGCTGAGTAAGAAAACTAAAATGACATAAGATAATAAGAAATGCCAAAAGAAATAAAATATAAATATTTAAGGGCTTAAGGTTAAATGTCATATATCTATATCGTAAAGGACAACAAACAACTGTTTATTGCATCGATGAAAGCTGGACTTCGTCAAGCATTGTTAAGGCAACTCTCAATAAGGAAAAACCTATTTTTACCATAACTGACAGACATTTGCTTGTTAAAGGAAAGCATAGTTCCCCAAATTTAACATTTTTATCAGTGTGTCAAAATACATAACTATAACATTTACTTTTGATCCAATTCCCATTCAATTTTTTCTTGATCCTTGCCCCCTACTCCTGCTCCGTAATAATTTTAATATTTGTCTTTGGTTTTCTGCTTAAAGGAATTTAACTCTTGAGTGTTTTATATATACTGTCACTTTAATTCTCAACAACCCTAAATTTTCCATCTAGCGAAGTTAGGACTCAAAACAAACCTTCCTTTTCATTGTAGAATATTACTTTTTACATATTTTCCTTTTTAAAAATACTTTTATTTTTTACTGTTTCTCCTTCTAGCTTTATCTCTCTTTAACTTTCAAATTCCAAATGTGACCCATTTGTTGTGTGCCTTTTAGTTCCTTGACACATATTCATTCCCGAAGTCTTCCCTACACCTCTCTCTTTAAACTGCCTTCTCCAAAGTTTCCAAAGACTAATCGCCCAAATCGTGGCTTTTTTTTCAGTTTTCCTTCATGTTTCCACATTACTTGATGTTAGGGGTAGCAGAGGAGGTCACAGAAAAGGGATGTCCTCAGTGAGTGGCATGTTGGTAGATGTTCAACAACCTACTTTTCAATTGTAGCTGTTGCCAATTTCCAAAGTGTAAATGCTTTACCATGGATGATTTTAGTCTCCCAATGTGTCGCTGAACATGGAGCTGGGAGGATATGTGACCAACGGGCCTGGGGAGCTGGTGTGTCCTGGCTCCAGCAAACCGCTGCCGATTTTGTTTGGAAATGTTATCTGGCTTGGCTTTTGCCACATGTAGCACCCTGTTCCATTTTCTATCGTCTGGCTCCACTTTCTCTCCATTTTTCGTTGTTTTTATTTCATACTGTTCCCCTCGTTGTAGACTTAATTGAGGGTTAAATTTTCATCCCTTTATCCTTTTCCTTGGCATTTTCCCCTACTTTCATGCCCTTTATTACTTTATCACGAGTGATGCTAAACCCTCCACCGCTCTCTGGAGCTCATCTCCACATCTCAGTTTCTTTTTTCTTTTTTTCTTTTTTCTTTTGCATTTTTTATTATTACTTAAAATATTACAAAGAGTAGTACATATGTCTCTTTTTTCTTTTTTCTTTCCCCGCCTTGACCTTCCCCCATCCTCCCCTTCCCCTCAGTGTCTTGTGTCCATTGATTATGCTTATATGGATACATCACATTTCAGTTTCTTATCAGATAGCCTCTCCTTCTCATGTTGACCTCACCCAAAAAGTACTCACATTCCTACTGTATGCCAGACGCTTCATGAAGTTTCTTGGACACAAGACTTGGAAGTTAGTACCCCTATTTTATGGAATAAAATAACCAGATAATTTGATCAGTTTACTCACATTGACCCATTCAATAGGCAATGGAATGCCGATGTGAAGCCAGGTTTTGGTAGAATGACACCAAAGCCCATTTCTCTTTCGATTATACCAAAGAGGTCCTCAGTTAATGGAACTATCATTTCTATCTCACACTGAGTTAAAATATGCAAGTAATTTTTGCATTTTCTTAGTTGTTATTAATATACCAAGTCCTGTTTTTTATACATTGGGAACTTGTTCAAGTACCCATCTCCCTTCTATGTTATAGATTTTAAAAAACAAGAGCCGTACTATAGTAATAATTTTATCTCTTCATATAACAGAATCACTTATATTGGTAGGTATTCAATAATTCTTATTTAAAAAGTGAAATAATTACATAATGAACAACAATGTATTTGGAATATTTCCATTGTATCTGTGCTATAATAGTGCCTTTCTTCATCTGCATTGCAAGCAACCAATGATATTATATATAGAAAATCAAATTGAGCACTGAAGAAATGTTCAAGTCTAGTTTCCTGCAAAGAGGAAAAAATAAGATGCAAAATATGCTCAAATGTTAGTACAGATCATGAAGTTTACCATTTTCCTAGTGTTTTCAGCGCATTGCAATTGTATCCATTTCTAGGCCGCTTATGGCTTAGACTCTAGGGAATCTCCAATGAGTTTAGGGCAATATCCCGCCTTGCATTTCAGAGTCATTGAGGGGACCTCTGAGAAGCCTTTTTACACTTTCAGAAATCTTAATCAAGGTCAGGATGAAGTAATCTTTGCAAATTTTTCTAAATTGTAAGAGCCAGCCACACTGTCCTGCCATGAGTACAAATTGAATAATGAGTGAGGTTATCTTGCCCTCTGCCTGAGTAGATAGATGTCTCACTGGACTTCTGAATGAGCAGTTTCCAACTCCTGCATCACCTCGGCATAGTTCCTGTTCCCCGCAGCACTGGGGCTGCTTCCTGGTTAAGAATCCCTCAGGCTTGTCTATACAGAGTAATCCATATGCAGCAGCAAGACATGGGATGCAGAGCTTTCTCCCTGAGAAGTCAGTGGGGCCGTTTTGACTGTGAAGATATTTTGAATCTGTAGAATAGTGAACAACCAGAAAATTACCTGTTTGTGATTTCTTTTTAATTTTTAAAGGTATTTATTGTTGAAAGTATTACATAGGTTCTCATTTTCCTCTCATTAACCTCTCCCAGCCCGCTCCCGTCCTCCCCCCAGACCCTCACCACCCAGTTGTCTGTGTCCATGGTTCTTAAGAGACATCGGTTTTCTGTGGTACTCTGCTATCACCTTGGTACTGAAATGCTCTCAGTTGTTGTTTATTGTTAAATGTCATCAAATACATCTTTTGTCAGACTATGTCACTAAGGGACTAAGGTTAAAGCCTTAGATGCCTTTACATGTAAACATCATTATTTTAAACAATATATGACAAATTGAAAAATAATGTACCAGTTAGTTGAGCATCAGGGAAAATTAAGTGAATGCAACATAGAATACAAAGCTCTCACAGAGGGTTACCAACTACAGAGTAACCTGCTGTCTTAGTGCTTCTTTGCATCTGAGCTGTAACAGACATGACTGAATCTGGCAAAAAGGCTCTATTAATGTGCCTCAACTTATCTTCCACTGCTGAGCTATTAGTGGTGGCCTGTACTTTTGGGAGGTTTGATTTCAGTTGAGTGCTTTGAAAAATAGATGAGAGAACACCTCATTCACATTCTTTCAGAGTGGTAGGTTGGTTTGGGTAAAACTTATACAAAAATTTGGGAAGATTTCTGTTGCTGCATCATGACCACCTTGATATAATTTTCATAATTGTCTTCCCTTCTCTACTTTGCAGAATCAAACTTTGTAAAGATATGGATGTTCATGACACCCAAGGAATGCCTGTGTGGACAAATAACTTCAAATAATCTTTTGAGCCTGATCAATGGCCTTTTGTATAGATTGACTTGAAACATAGTGATACTCCTTATATAGGTCTTTCATTCTTTACCTTACACAGTAGCATATATGGGAATATCAGAGGAGGGTGAACAATTATATCCCAAGGCCCTACTTCATTTGATATTACTGTCAATGGGGGCCCTATTTTAAGAAGGCAACTCTGCATAATGTTTAGCTCAGTCTGTGTTCCTGCATTTTGCAAGTGATAACATTACAAATGAATTAGTTTAGTGAGCCCAAAAAGTAGCAAGTAATAAAGTTTATTTTTCAAATATTCCAATTATAACTGCATGGTTCATTTTGTTTTCCTAGATAAAATTTATTTTAAGGTGTCTCTCTCTGTGTGTGAATATTATACAATTTGTCTTATTTGGTCAGCCTTTGTCTCTATTCTCTCTCAGCTGGTTGCCCTGGTTACCATTACATATTCTCCTGTGCATGAAGATCCTCTTTGACGTGCATTTATTTCTATGGAAACAGTGATGTCATTGGTATGGGTGGGTAATGAGGGAAAGCATAATGGAGTGTTGAATATTGATCTTTCTTTTGGTCATAAAATGTATTATTAAATTACATTTTTTTAATTAGACAATTAGATTTTTGTTTTCCCTTTGACGTGGTCATGAAGCTACATTTTCCCTTGTTTATAGACTTGCTTGAATACAATGACTTTAAGCATTGAAATACTGCTCATCTCCTTCTTATGATATGTGGTCATAAATTCAACACAGATACATATAACAGTTAAAGGATTATTTTTTAAGCTTAAAAGTGTCTCAGAGCATGAAAAGATTATCTCAATAACATGTTATCATCAAAATATTACACAAATAATTTTATATTCACAACAAGGCAAGGCGCAATGTATAGATGGTGAATCAAGAGGAAATAAGACCCTGTTTGTAGTCCTTGATTTAGAGACACAAGGCTATAAAGGAAACTAAAAGTTATTAAAACATGTTTTCTATGAAATTAATTCCTATTTCATTTTCTTTTAAGTCTCAGAAGGCTTTTAAACCTTTTTTTTTTTTTTTGGCATCTGTTTCACTCCCTGTTTTCCTTCTATACTACTCCAGTCTATTTTTTTTTCTTTATAGATGATGTGGAAACCTGCTTATGATTTTCTCTATACTTGGGGTGCTCACTACGGAAATAGCTACAGAGATGTGTTACAAGACCTGCAATGCGCTTTGGACAGAATGAAAAACCCTGTGACCAAACAATGGCGAGACTTAACTGGAGCTTTACTACTGGTACATTCTTTAGAGGTTTTGAGAGCAACTGCATTCTCCACTTCCGAAGAAGTATAGCAATGAAGGGTATGTCTTGTGGAGGAGGGAGAATAATAGGGGAAAGTGTGTGTGTGTGTGTGTGTGTGTGTGTGTGTGTGTGTGTGTGTGTGTGAAAGAGAAAGGCCTCAGAAAAATACTACTTATATTTTTTCCCATTTGAAAAAAATATTTCCCATGTGAAAGCACAGCAGAACACAAAATCTAAAATGGGTTTTAGAACCAGACATGAATTTTTGTATCTATTTTAGATGAAAACACTGGGCTGCTTTGTTGTTGAGAAAGGAAAGAAAAACCCTCCCTCCCTTTCAAAGTTACTTTTAATTTCTTTAAGTTAAAACAAATGACTATTAGCATAATCATATCACCCAGATACCCAGATAGACTGTAAGTTCTCAATGCGAACCATGCCCTTTTTCCAGGAGGGAGAGAGCCGAAGCAAACACACACTTTGTGCACAGGGCTGCAGGCTTCCTATATCTGATCTCTTATTACTCACTGGAGTTTGCCAGCATTATTTCCATATGAAGAAATTCAGAACTGGCTAGGATGCTCAGGGTTAAAAGCTAGTGTGAAGTAGGTTTTCTCTTTGAAAAACCTGGTTTTGTTTTTTTTAATATCTAGAATATAATAGTAAATGCATATTAAAATTTACAGGGAAATGGTAGCTATTTCATTCTAATTGAAGCTCATTGCTCTTGTTCACCATCTCTTGACAGACTGCCAAAGGGGATGTGTGAGTTATCAGAAATCTGTTGCCTGCAAACATGGACATGAGTTTCCACCACCTTCCTCCAGCATCCTGGGATCAGCTAATCCTGGACCTTTCTTTAGGATCCTAATGTAGACGAGTTCATTAAGTCCCAAGGATTTTTAATAACAGGTTATTTTTTAAAAATAAAACCTTCCTTTATCATTGTTGAATGTAATAGTCTTAACCACCCAGAACACTGATATCTGTGTGCATGCATGCTCACATACTCATGCAAACACGTGTGTGTGTGTGTGTGTGTGTACCAGAGTGTTTTATAAAGATTATGTAGGAATCTGGGCCTGTATAAAGGCGAACTACTTGCAGAGAGTTCAGAAAGAAATGGTCTGTGCTTACTCATGGGTTCAACCCTCTGGTCACGTGACAGTATTGACGTATTTTGGATGCTCATTCATTTATTCTCATTCAGTTGACAAATGGGGGGAGTGTTCCTTTTTTGTGGTAGGCACATACATTCTTGAGGTTAATAATGGGAAAATAAAACCAGCATGATCTCTGACATCAGGATTGCCAAGTGATGGATACAGATAATAATAAAAAAATGTATGCAGTTAAATGTAAATGGCTTCTGGAATAATGGCTGCAATGGAGAGGCTAGGATGCCAAAAGATATACTAGTAGATAGGAGGCCATCATCCGACTCAGGGGGGTCAAGTGTGTTTTCGCTGGGAAAGGAATGATGAGGCTGAAGGAGGAGGAGGCATTGCTTACAGTCTGGGATGGTGGGGAACAGAGTTCCTCAGACCACAGAAGCCCTCCGGAGGGAGGGAGTGCAGGCGAGGCAGGCAATGCCTGAAAGGCGAAGGGGTGGAGAAAGAAAGACACACCTTCAAAGGTAACGTGGACAAGCAGAATAAGGATTTTGTTTGGGGATCCTGAATAAAACATGTCCATTTGGCTGAAAAGTGAAAGCAGAGTCTTTTCAGAGCTTTTAATACATCCACCCTGGGGCATTTGGTACGCTGGCAAAGGTAACTTGAAGTAGGGTTTCAGAACACTCTACGGCTTCCTATATTTATATTTGATGATAACAATACAAAGCCTGCCCAAGGAGTTACTTACACACACTCAAGGTTGGAATGTATTTTTTGTTGAAACTAAAATCTGGGAGAGGGAAAAAAAATGACTTGGAAGTTCAGGACACAATCATTGAGTGATAATTTTACTTTCTTTAGAACATTCTTGGAATCTTATTAACATGTCAGCAAATCAGAGAATTTCGGGAAGGAATTAATAACTGGGTTTCTCCAGGCTCCAGGGTCTGAGAAGACAGAGATTTTGTTAGCTGGTTGGGGAAGTAAGATGAAATAAGTCACTTCAGGTTTACATAGCATCATGTTGTGATTGTGACTGGGAAGGTTAAGAAGAGTTTAAAAAATGAAAAACACAATCTTTGTAACTTAAGGATGAAGCAATGGTTTCAATAGTAATAGACACAAAGATATTTTATAATCTTGTAATAAATCCTCTCAGACAAATTTTAAACCCATGTCCAACCTTTCTTTTCATATATATATATATATATATATATATATATATATATATATATATTCCAGTATTTCATAAATCTTTTCTAGTTTTCTTTCCGTAATGGATTTTCATAATCAGAAAAGATTCACTCAGTAATCATGAATTGCCTTTAATATTTGGCAGCAAATCAAGGGAATTAATAAAGCACTTAAATCCCATCCTTGATAATATTAAAAGCATCAAAAACAATTAATCTCAAACTTCTTCAAGTATTTTGGAAGCATAGACAGTTCTTCCATTTCCTCAGGCTTTTCCTCTAATGGTGCCTCAGGATGAGATTTTAGTTCAGTGCTCAGCTTGCAACATAACAATTTTTCTGTGTAAGCTGCAATCATCTACTTCCTTCTGTTAAAGCCCTAATACGAAGGCCAATTAAGGAGGTGCCTGCCAAAGTGGCTCATTAACTGCTCATATCGATAACGGATACAACACATTTTTGTAGAAAATGTCATATGAGGTTTTGAACTGGGGGGTGACTAGTTTTCTGGAAGGAGCAGAATGAGCTACATTAATGGGTGATGTTGGTCTAAAAAAAGTTGCTGCTAGTAAAGTTTGAATATGTGATGGGAAAATGCAATAGAGAAAGTACACTCAAAATCATACAATACTGTAATTGGAAAATTCAAAACTTGAATTTTCATACTGTGCCCATGTACATTATATTTTCTGTAATTTTTGGAATGCCTAAGAAATATTTGAAGCAATTCAGAGGAAAAGGAGAATAATGAAAAATGATGTTGCTGGAGGCTTTTCTAATGAAAATAGATCCCATTTCTTCTTATACATAGAAATTCTTCCCTGCTCTTCCATATGGAGTGTTTTCCCATGTGCTGCTGTAGAGCTTAGCGAGTGAAGTTCCAAGGTCATATGTTGGCATTATACCAGGTGGTCTTAATCCAATTCATTCTTCAGAATAAAATAACCACCTGGAGAGTTTGTTGGCACTGACTGCTGGAGCCCCACCCTCAGAATTTCTGATTGGGCAGGTTCAGAGTGGTGCCAGAGGATAGTGATGCAGATGCCTCTGGTCCAGGGACCTCAGTCAAGAACCACTGCATTAATTTCCTTCATTTCCATAAGAAGAAGAGAATCTTTATTGAACTGGAAAAACACGCTTAAACAAATTTTTGTCATTCCACTAGAGAAATAGTTTTTAAGCTGTAAAAATACACAGCTAAATCACATTATATAATAGCTTAATTTATTTATATTAGCTGAACTTTTTCTAAATGAATTAAGAGCCTGAAAATAGTCATTTTGATTGTAAAAATAATTAAAATAATTAAGACTTGCCAATTTAAAATGTAAAGATATTAGAATAAAATAGATTAAGAATTTAAGACACTTACCATTGTATTAAGATGATTTTGAAAATATATTCAATGCTGTTCTTGTTTCTATAAAATATTTTTGGAGAAAGTCTTCTTTTTCCTGATTTGTCATTTGTTTAATTTCATGTTGAATTAATTTTTCCCCATTGAAAAATATGTTTTTAACTAATGTGATCAGCTTAATTATGCCTTACTTTCATTGTAGAATTACAAAGGATTACAGACACTTGTTAAAAAGACAGGTATTCTCTCTCCAATGAGTAGTTCTACTTTTAAAAGGATAGTGACTCTGAGGAGGGGCGATGAGCTGAACAACCTCACTTTGACCTTAATGTATTATATCTCATTTTCCTTCTATAGTTCTCTTTTCGGTCATTCTTCTGTGGGTTAGTAGGAGGATCTATGGCTTCTTTCTTTCAGTTTTGAGATATTTGAGACTGCTATTGTTTCTACTATTTAAGTTCAGCCTTGTACCTCTGGAATGTACTGAGACATTTAATATATTCATATAAATATATGACTAGTAGTTGAAAATCAAAATTTAATCATGATGAAGTTATTGGTTTTACTTATTCTGATTCTACCAAATTCAGTGTTATAAGGAGTATCTGAGATTGGCAATTTCCATGTAATGTTGACTGTATGCATGTTAAATTTAATGATAGGCAATTAGTTACTACACTTTGTCATAGTCAGAGAACCCATTCTGTTGGATTTTACTCCCAGAAAATATGATTCAGTGCTCACTCAGGTCCCTTACTTCATGGTGGAGAGTGAGGAAAGTTTTCGGGGAGAGATAGCGGAGAATTTGATTATGGTCTAATGGGCTAATGAAAGAAGACTATCCAGAGACAATGGGAACATCGTCTTCCTCTCTTTGTGCTGATCTTCTTAAAAAATGGACTATATATCTTATTCTTTCTCCTTAACTAATTAATAATAAGATGCAAAATAACTGCTGCTTTGTTTTCTCCAAGATTGAATTAATGCAACTTAAGGCTGCTCTTTAAAACTACGGAGAAACTTCAGTTAGAGCAAACTCAGCAACCCTATGCTTGAGACTCACTTAGCAGTCCCCTGGGAGCTGGTGTCAGAGACCCATTTCAAATCAGCTTAAGCACAAAGAAGGTATTGTCCCTCCCAACTGAAAACTCCAGGGGTAGTTTCAGGAATTCCAGGACTTGGAGGTGTAATCCAATTGCTTGTTTTGGTTTCTCCCTCCCCCTCCTCCCCCGTTTACTGCCTTTGATTACATGTTTCACCCTCAGGCTCCACAAAGCAGCCAAGCAGCTCAGCCTCACCTTTCCTGCTGTTCCAGTCTCAGGTGTCATGGCTTCGTAATGTGTCACCTTGGCCAAACTAAACGATGTTTCCCAGAGTTCTGTTCTCTCTACTGAATATTCTGGCTAGAATTTGCCTCAAGAGACATCCATGGAAGATCTGGATGGTCACAGTGGAACAGTAGCCAATATGACTCCTGGAAGGTACTGTACATGTGGGTCAGGCCCCATTGTAGCCACTGACTCACCTTATCAGTGGGGGAGGCAGCTGGCTAGCCTGCAGGTCCAGTTTCCCTAGGTTCTCCGCCTTTCCCTTCCCCAAATCCTGGCCACGTGTGGGTGTGGGCCTACAGCAGAGCATCACTTCTCCTGTGGGTTATCCACAGCAGCTGGGTTGCAGGCTTGGCGTCAGGGAGGGACCAACATGGGTGTCAGTGGCTGACAAATGCAGATTCTAGTTGTCCCTGCTCTTCCCAAGCCCATGCCTATTTTTCCTTCACTCAAGCAGACTTGTAACTTCCAGGTTCAATGCCAGAAACAAAAGAAAAAGTCAGGTAAGCTCTCACAAATGTGTCTGGCCAAATCATTGTGATAAATCCTATTGTACAGCATTGCCCGAGACTCAGCTTTTCCGAATTAACCCTGAATGATAGGTAGGGCAAGAGACTATTTCCTTATAACTCCAAGAAAAGAGTCCCTATGATTGGACCATTTAGGTTTTGTGTTCATCCCTCAGCCAATCACTGAAGGCTATAATCAGTGGCCCTCTGATTGGGCATATCTGGGTCACATACTCTTTCCTTCTGACCTCATCCAAACCACCAGGTCTAATCAAGATCAGTTCCTGCAAATGGGAAGAGATGAATTATTGGGGAGGCCAACAGCAATTTTCCACTAAAAATGTAAGTGAGTTTAAACTCGATACTATTTTCTGTGCTTCACATGTAATTCAAGAAACTAGTCATATGAGACCTTCTTTTGAGAGTGGGCAATGGGCCAGCTTGTATAAACTTCTGCAATAAATCAAACACTAACTAATTGGGACTTGATCAGCAGTATCTGCCTTCTATAAAGCATTCATAAGTTGCTGATGACATGACAGAGCCATTTAAAACCCTGTAAGACTGTGGGTTCACCTGCCGGAGAAGGCCCAGGAACAGACATCCTTAATTGCACACTCGCAAGCAGGACCCATCACCTGGTAGATGCAACTCACCCCAAGAAATTGGGAGAGAGGGATACAAGAGGAGGCTCCCGATGAGAAAATTGTAGTTAAGATCTCAGGGCAGGACCAGCCAGTGGAAAACACCAGGGAAAACTTCTTTGAACATTCTCCGAATGAAATTACAAAAGCAGGTGTTTCTGTCTTTCTCAGCCATTGCAGATCTTTACCTCCACTTTTGAATCTGTAATAACTTCTAAATACTGTCCACAGGGGAAGGGGAACGGCAATATGAGCTAAAGGAATTCGATGATTCTTAAGACAGTGAAAAATGGGGCAAAATGAAAGGGACATACAAAGGCGGCATGTGTTTTCTTTCTTAAAACATCGTCTCTGTTCAGTGTTCATTGGGTTATATTCATAATTTACTCCGTGTGGAGGAATGCTCCTCAGGAGGGACTGTTATGTTTTTCAGGGTTGAGTGGAATGCTGTGGGTTGTGACAAATAAAAGATTAGTGATCAAGATTATTCATGAGAAGAGGAGGGAAGAACACTTGATGTTACACTCCTAAGGCTGTTTTCAACGCGATCATGGATAGTTTAAACAAAAAATCTCAAGTCCTCCTTTGACCCTCTTAGAGAACCTTTGTATTTCCCTCCATTTGATTGCTGAGAAGATTACTGTGTGCTTAGGTATATGAGTCCAAGTTCAGATGTGAGAGCTGCGAACCAACTGCGAGAAATTAAGCCACCTGTTCTGGCCTGCTGCCTCAAGCAAGGCTCCCAATCGACCCTTAATGAGAGCGCTGTAAACCCCTGAGTATGTTGTGTTTATCTACTAGGAAAGGTGTATTAATTTGCCAGGGCTGCCACAACACAATATCACACACTGAGTGGCTTACACAACAGATTTATTTTCTTCAAGACCAAGAGCAAAGTTGTGTCATGGTTGGTTTCTCCTGAGGGAGGATGTGTTCCAGGCCTCTCAGCTTGTGATCGTGTTTTTTATCTCCTGCCTGAGTCTGTGCCCCAACCTTCTCTTCTTTAAGGACACCAGTCACGATTAAGACCCACCCTAGTGACCTCATTTTAACTTAATTACCTCTTGAAAGTTGCTATCTCCAAATACAGTCACACTCCTAGCCTCTGGGGATTAGTATTACAACACTGATAATATAGCCCATAAGAAAAATGATTTGGTCGACTTTTGTTTCTTTTTATTTACTGAAATCAACTATTTTGTTCAAATGACTTTTGAACAATCCTGCAAAGAGCTTTTTTGAGTTTCCTTCTCTAGCACAGGCAACTAACTCATAGATGCCAGAGAGGTTTCAGACCCACAGAATGAGCAGAATTGCAGAGAGATAGCAGACCTAGACAGCTGGAGCTCTCTCACTATATTGTCCTCTGACCTCAGGCAAGATATGTCATTAAACTCTGCTTATTAGAACTAATGAAAACTACTGGTGTAGATAATATGCGATGGTAGATAATTTCCCCTGGGTCTTCTTTGTTGTCACTATGGGATCTCAGTGCTGAGGATAAAGAATGCTCTTTCTACAGGTGGGAAACT
>PVJC01047250.1:0-12972 GCA_004026665.1 Murina feae
AAAAAAAAAACATAAAGAGGATTAAAGTGAAAACTCTACAGAGCCGGTCTCAGCGCAAACAACAGGCTCTCTGTTGAGGCGCTGCTCATGGTTTTCTCAAGGGTCCCCGCGTCGAGCCACGGATGCCTGGACCAGCCGCGTCTCGGCATCGCGGATGTTTATAGAGCTTGGTGCCCCGTCCTTTGTAGGAAAAGGAATGCACACTTCAAAGGGAAGCTTGAGGCGGGAGCTTGTAATTCAAGCTTCTCGGGGACAGAGCGTGCGCAGCGCCTGCCCGTTTCTTATTTTAAATGAAAATACATATTTTCCCAAAGTGCCCTTCCCGCCCCACCGAGAGAGGCCGTCAGGAGTGTTTACGGTGAAACGGGCCAAGAGAACCTTGAAGCTGTGCCAAGAAACTGCCTTCAAGCTTCTCTTAAATCCGCTCCTATGTCGGACATGACTTTAAGCTCGTCGGGGGGCCAGGGCAGGCTCTCCTAAAGAAAGACGCATTCCTCTCTGGGTGACTGCTCTCGCGGCTTCGTAAATTATTCCAAAAGGACAGCGACAGCGAGAGGGACGCATGGTTTTGAAAAAGGTCCCTGGAAAGACGGGTCGCCTATGTAGAGAGAGAGAGAGAATTCAGCAAGAGAGAGAATTCGTCAGGTCGCTTCCCGGCAAAGCAAAGACACAACCTAGTTCCCCTGGACGAAAGAAATCCCTCGGGCAGACAATGAGTTAGTCCTGACGTGTCTGACCAGCGCTCCGTGGACACCCAGTGGGTCGAGCCTTTGGCCGTGGCCATCGTCGGAACAGACCGTTCCTCGAGGCGGAGGCACCGCCCCAGGAAATGACGCGTAGGTTTGGTTTTCATCGGCCACAGTAGCTGACCGGCTGCCGGACACACAGAGCACACGGAGCATATGGCGGGTTTCGTGGCCAGCATCATGGGGTCCTTTGGGGTCTCTTTGAAGCTGCACACGGAATGTATTGTGTGTGTGTGTGTGTGTGTGTGTGTGTGTTGGGATATGGGGAGTAACTGTATAGCAATGAAGAGTTAGGGTAGGGGGAGAAGATGGGCGGTGGAGGGGCATTGGGGGGTGAAGGAAGCTCTGTGTTTAATACCTTCCACTGAGCTGGGAAAGAGCCCTGACAGATTGAACCTCAGATGGAAGTTTTTGGGTTTTTTGTTTGTTTGTTTTAATATGAATGGCATGTTTTTTTCATTTATATATTCATATATAACTACATAAATATACACATATATATACGAGAGGCCTGATGCATGAAATTTGTACGCTGGCGGGGGGTGTCCCTCAGCTCAGACTGCGGCCCCTTGCAGTTGGGGCGCCCTTGGGGGATGTCCAACTGACAGCTTAGGCCTGTGGGAGCACACGGAACCGCCAGGGGTCAGCTCCTGCATTGAGTGTCTGCCCCCTGGTGGTCAGTGCACATCACAGCAACCGGTTGTTCTGCCGTTCAGCTGATTTGCATATTAGCCTTTTAGGATATGGGGTTATTTTTTATTAATTTCAGAGAGGAAGGCAGAGGGAGAGAGAGAGAGAAACCGCCATGATGAGAGAGGATCATGGATTGGCTGCCTCCTGCACGCCCCACACTGGGGATCAAGCCCACAACCAGGACATGTGCCCTGACCGGGAATCAAACCACAACCTCCTGGTTCCTAGGTCGATGCTCAACCCCTGAGCCACGCCTGTCGGGATAAACAATATTTTTTTAGAGAGAATTTGACCGAGAGCCAGCCCAGGGTTAAATCCAAACAACGGGACACATGGAGAAGCCCAGTCCAGCTCAGTCGAGCTGTGTGACCGCGTCAGCCAGCTGCCCCGAGGGCCCTCCGCCTCTCCAGGTGCTTCCCCTCCCAGAAGCTCCCGGAGCAGCTGGGACTCGGGTGGGAAATGCGTGCGGCCAGATGCAGGAAGCTCGATGTGCAAGAGACCAGGATGCAAACGTGTTACCTCCCGGAGTCTCAGCAACGCCCAGGAACGCTTACGCATCCCCTCGGAGGGTCTGCCCAGACCCCGCCTCACCTGCCTTAGGCAGTCCCAGCCCCCTTCCCTTCTGAACTGCTGCCCCGAGCTCACCGCAGGGTCTGCCTTCTCCTCGGTCGGCTCTCCAGCCCCGTCCACTGCTCAGCCTGCAGGTGTGGCGGGCCTGAGCCAGGTGGCCCACTGGTGAGGTTCCCCACCCCCTGGCCTCTTCCCCGGGTGTCCTCCCCGACTGGGTTTCCTGACCGCTCAGCACCCTTCCAGGCCCAGGTCTACTTGTACCACTTGGGTGAACCTGTCCATGAACTTAGACATTTTGTGCTTTTTAAATATATATATATTTTTTTAATTGATTCCAGAGAGGAAGGGAGAGGGAGAGAGAGAGAAACACCCATGATGAGAGAGAATCATGGATCAGCTGCCTCTTGCATGTCCCAGCGTCCAAGTCCAGTCAAGGGCACACGCCTGGGTTGCGGGCTTGGTCCCCAGTTGGGCAGGGAGGGCGGGTGGTGTGTGCAGGAGGCGGCCGATCCATGATTCTCTCCCACCATTGATGTTTCTGTCTCTCTCCTTCTCCCTCTCTGAAGTCAATAAAAATATAACAGTTATTTTTTCTGCTATCACGTACGTGCATTACCCTAGAGTTTCGATGTCTCTGTGGAAATAGTGCTGCTGAGCAGTAAAGCGATTCACCGAGCACTGAGCTGGTCGCCACACCACACACCTGGTCTCCGTGTCCCCTGCCCCGGTGCTGGGAGCCGGTGCTGATCACCTTGACCGGCCTGGGAATGACCTTGAAGCACCCACCCAACTCCGTCCAAGTCCAACTTGCAGGCAAGATGCCCGATGATTGACTGAAACCATACTCTCCGCCTCCCCCCAAAAAAATAGCAGCTTGCTGGGGGTGGGTAAAAAGACCCGGTGGTCTGCCTCCTCTGGTCTGAGAGAGAATCCGGACCCGGGCGCTATCACGAACAAGCCTTTTATTTGGGTTTCGTGGTCATCTCTATACAGAGCAAACCATTCCCTTAAATAAAAAAAATAAAAAATAAGCTCTCCTCACCCTAAACCGTCCACCAGAACTAATTCTCTCAAAGTCACAGGGGGGGAAAAAATAGACATATTTGCTGACTTCGGTTCCTGGCTGCGGATCTCTCTCCGTTCCCCGAATATATTTAATTAAAACCTTCGTCTGAAAAGGCCCGCGAGGCAGATTCTCCGAGCCCTGTAATCAGGCCGCTTGGAGGAGTCGGCACCTGGCGCTGGACCGGCCTCCGGGTGCGGCGCGCCCTGCCCGGCCACGGACCCACCGCGAGGCCCATGTAGGGGTGTGGGGTGCGGGGTGCTCCCGGCCCCTGCAGGCCCTCCCCCCCGTCACCCCTGCCCCTTTTCCTGCGGCTTCTTCTCATCCTCCACGGCCGCCCGTGATCCCAGAATTAAAACGTCTTTCCAATAAGGAGAAACAAGCCACGCTCTTGGACGTCCCTGTGTCTGGGTTTTTCCCTCGGCTCCCGGCGGGACGCGTCTCTCTCGATAGAAAGATGAGGGCGGGTCTGGCTGTTTCGCACAAGAGCCAGCCTGTCAGCCAGAATGCCCGACCCCATTCCCCCTCTCCACCCTCCTCCCCCCCAACCTCTGGAGATTCCCTAACTCCCAAGCGAGGTTCCCGAACTGTCCGCGCCTTTGTTCTTCCTGCTTCCGGCCCACGGTATCCACGGAGAAGAACCGAGGGCGTGGGAAAGCCACGCAGCCCGTCCACACGTGCGAAGCACAAATGATTACATCCAGGCCGTGGACTCATCGATCGCCGGGCCCCCGTGAGCCGGCCACGTGTGTGCACGGGTGTCAGGGAAGGTCTGAGAACTCGGAGGGGCCGGGTTTCCATTTTATTTTAAAAACTAGAGGCCCCGGTGCACGAAAATCTGTGCAAGAGTAGGCCTTCCTCCCCCTGGCTGCTGGCACCGGCCTCCCTGTGGCACCTGGGACCCAGCCTTCCCTCCTCCTGCCACCATCAGGCACCCAGGACCCGGCTGGCTTCCCTCCGGCCCCAGCTTTGTCAGGAAGGATATCTGGTCTAATTAGCATATTACCTTTTATTATTATGGATATTTGTATTGATCTCAGCGAGGAAGGGAGCAGGAGGGGAGAGAGAGAGAGAGAAACATCCATGAGGAGAGAGAATCGGGGATCGGTTGACTCCCGCACACCCCGCACTGGAGATCGAGCCGGAAACCCCCGGGGGTGTGACCTCCTGGTTCATAGGTCCACGTTCGACCACCCGGAGCCGTGCTGGCCGGGCAAGCCTTCTGACCTTAGCGAGGACACGGTTGCCTTGAAGGTTAAAAATAGAAAAGGCAGCCCCTGACGCTGTCGGTCAGATCGGCAGCGTGCACTCGGCGCCTGCGTGGACGAACAGGACAGCTGCACGCCGCCCCTCGGGGTGCACGGGACGGGCTCACCTCCCACCCCCACCTCCCCCCCTGCAACGCTCAGTGGTGTCCAGAAGCAGCAGAAGCGCCGCCAGCAGGTCTCCCGGGGCAGCGGCCGCCGTGGGAATCACCCTCCTGAGAAACAGGACAGGCGGCCGGCTCCCCACACACCGCCTGGCGCTCGTGGGTGAAATTCACCGTCGCATTTGCAGGCGCAGGAGGAGGACGCCCCGGGCCCCCCAGCAGCGGCCACAGAAAGGAAAGGTGCTGACCAGTGGCCTCGGACGAGAGCAGAAAACCAGCCCCCGCCCCGACATGGCCAAGGGCACCCCCGCCCCCCGCCGGCCTCCTCCGTCCCCAACAGTGTCCCCGAGTCTGCCACGTCACTTCTAACGGGGCCTCCCCAGGGGTCTGCTCCCGGCTGGTGGCCCCTCGTGACGGGGAATTGCTTTCACGTCAGGGTTTTATGGGAAGGAAATGAATGCTTGCGTCCACACCTGTGATGGGGAGGGAAAGCAATGTCTATGTCTGGGTTTTGGGGGGGAAGAGGGCTGGGAGGGGTTGCTTCCTCCCCTGTGGACTCTGTAGGGGACACAGGAGAGGTTCCTCCCTGAGAAAAAGGCGAGTAAATCAAAGCCACACGCCCCTCCCGGACGGAGAAGGCGGGACCGTCCCAGAGGAGTGGCCCCGGCCCCTTCTGAGCCTCTGGACCGAGGGGGCGAGGACGCGGGTGTGGACACGTCTGTCTTTACAGAAAAGTGCAGGCTGCATGGGAAGGAGAGGGCGGGGGGCGGGCCGGGTCCCACAGACCTCGGACGCCGGGGTCAGGGCTGTCCCGTCTGTGACCGGCCCCGACCCTCTTCTCATCCTCACTCCCCTGCGACCGAAGCAGAAAAACACAGAACAAAACAGCATTTTCAACCAAGCTGGACTACAGCAGGCGTCCGCGTTCGGATAAAGGCGCGCGCTACCAGAAAGAGACGTTTCGTTACAGCCTTTTCTGATTTCGGGGGCGATTAAGAGGGTTCACTGCGGCCCTGGCCGGTGCGGCTCGGTGGATAGAGCTCCGACCTGCGGACCAAAAGGTCCCGGGTTCGATTCTGGTCCAAGGGCTCGTACCTGGGTGGCAGGCTCCTCCCCGGCCCGGGCCCTGGTCAGGGCTCTTGACGTCGGGAGGCCACCAAACGACGCGTTCCTTTCACATCGATGTTTCTCTCCGTCTTTCCCCCTCGCTACGGCCGTCTCCAAAAATCAGTGGGAAAACAGTATCCTCCAGGGAGGGTCCAAAAAATACATAGATAAAACGAAGCGATTCCTGATCATTTAAAAATTATTTTTTTTTTAAAAAGTCCACTGTGATGGAAGAATTGCCGAGGGGAGACGCGGGGGGCTGGGGGGTGGGGAGGCAAAGTCTCCGGGGCCCCAACAGGATTACCCGCCACAAAGCAGGTTGGAATCTCGGCTGCTCCATCTGCCGCCAAACGCAACCTCGGGAGGGAGGACAGGGAGCCGGCAGCCCCGGGAGAGGCACAATGAGAGGGGCTCCCTGGGGCGGAGGGAGGGGGCGCATTATGGACAAGTGAAAAGCCCCTTTTGTCCGCTGCTCGGTGTCCCAAACAGACGTCAGGGCAAACCCTGACCAGCCAGCCCTGACCCAGCCAAGCCCCCTGGCGCCTGCGTGCGGGGTGGAGGGGTGTCTAGTGTGTTTTTGTTGTTAATCCTCCCCCGAGGATATTTTTCCACTGATTTTCCATGGAGCGTGGAAGGGAGAGGGAAAGGCAGAGAGAAACATCGACGTGAGAGACACACATCGATGGGTTGCCTCCTGCAGGAGCTGTGACCAGGGCCCCAGGCTGGGGAGGAACCTGCCACTGAGGTACCTGCCCTTGACCAGAATCGAACCCGGGACCCTTTGGTCCGCAGGCCAACGACGCTCCACACGCTGAGCCACACCAGCCAGGGTGATAAAAATATTTTTAAAAAAATAAATAATAATACAAGAGCATTCTTGAGGAAAGAGAAAGCATTTTTGCAGGGTCGCCTCGCCTAGCGGCCGACATCGGACAGCGGGCCCAGGAAACGGGGTGGAGAAGGTCTGTCTCCAGCGGAGCACTCCCCTTTCCCGTTGGTTCCCAGCTGCATCCCTCGCCCCCCGTGTCCCCCCCTCAGGAATGAACTAGCTTCTAGCAGGAAAAATAAATAGATGCAGGCCACAGCAGGGCGGACGGCTCATCAGGGGGATGAAGTCGCCGACAGAGGAATTCGGCAAGAACGACGGAGAAAATGATTTCAGCTCAACAGCTCGCTGGAACGGTTGCAAGATGTTAACGGTCTGGAAGGCATTGGGTGCGTGTGCGTGTGTGTGCGTGTGCGTGTGTGTGCGTGTTGCCATGTGGGAGTCATTAATGAACCCCTATCACATCTGACAGCCGGCTGAACGAGGCTGGGACCGGCTTCAAAGTCGGGGTTTTCCGAAATCTGCGTTCGTTTTAGAACATCGGCAGGCGAAGGGGGAGAGGTGGTCTGTCCAGGTAGAAACGCGTCCGTGTGCTGACACCAGAGCAATTAGTATCCCACGGGATAAAGCTAAACCAATTATTCTTTCTCTTTCTGGCCTCAGGGCTCCCGTGTTCATGTGTAAAAGGTGGACGAGAAGGACCCACTCGCCTTACTGGGGAGGGCAGGGGCCATGGGATTAGCCTCATCAGGCGACCAGGGCCTTAGCCTTCCCCACACATTCAGCTGCGGTAGGGACGGGGTTTGGCGCCCGGGAGGTAAACGTCATCGTCTCACCGATATCGTGAAAATTCGAACTCAGCTCTCCTCCTGTAGCCACCATTGGTTGTGATTACACCCTGTGCGCTTATGGGGGGGGAAAGGCATTAAAAAAAAAAATGGTGGTATGTTTTGCCCGGCTGGTGTGGCTCAGTAGTGGAGCGTTGACCTATGAACCAGGTGGTCACAGGTTCGATTCCCAGTCAAGGCCACATGCCTGGGTTAGGGGTGTGCAGAGGCAGCCGACCCATGATTCGCTCTCATCGTTGATGTTTCTATCTCTCTCTCCTCCCTTCTCTGAAATCCATAAAACTATTTTTAAAAAAATACAATAAATTTGATAGATGGGGTAGAGCAGGAGTGTTGAAAGAATGGTTTGGCTGTTTGGGACATGGGCCAAGACTTTGTGTTTTTTTTGGGGGGGGGGGTTGTTTGTTTTTTTAACTCCTTTCACTAATTTTTAAAATTTTTTGAGGAACAGCCTATCCTGAGGAGTAGACGAGGTCGTTGAAGGCAGCTTTTTGGGAGGAGAAGCATGAGATGAGGCCAGCGCAGTGAGCAAGGCCAGGAGGCGTTTCGGGGGGCCCTGGGGTGCGGGCGGGGACTGTCGTCTGTGTCCGCGGTTTTATGGGACGTGGAACGCGTTCCCTCGCCTCCCCTGACTCATTTTTCTTTTTTTTTTCCGTTCATAAAAATGACTGGAATGACATTCGCCATCTGTGGACCTCAAAGACGCGAGGGAGGACTCGGACATGTCTGGGGAGGGCTTTGAACCTCCCAGAAGAAAGCTTTTATGGCCCCATAAAGTATAAAGGCGTGCATGTCCCCCGCCTGTCTGTTTTCTGGCATCTGCCTCCATCTCCCGGGGTCTTGGCGCACCAGCGGCTACTGTTGCCCCCAACAGCCCCCGGCCCCCGGGTCAGGGTTAAGGCTTCTAGAGACACCTCAGACGGCTGCTGTTTTTCCCTGAGACTTTTAAAAAAAAAAAAAGTATTTTAAATGAGAGGGAAAAGGAGAGGAAAAGAGAGAAGCATCCATGATGAGAGGGAATCATGGATCGGCTGCCTCCTGCACGCCCCCTACTGGGGATCGAGCCCACAACCCGGGCCTGTGCCCTTGACCGGGAATCGAACCCTGACCTCGTGGTTCATAGGTCGACGCTGAACCACTGAGCCACACCGGCCGGGCTCCTCATACTCCTTACGCCCATTTACGAGAGCGAGATGGAACGGAGCGCCCCGTTCTGGGTCTTGCTGTCGTGGATTAACTTGGGATCGCGGTTGTTTGAATGAGCGGAACAGACAGGGGAGCAAGTCCAAATTCAGCCGCTCGGAGTGGGCAGCGAAAGGTTTAGGGGGAAGAAAAAAAACACCCCAAAAACACCACAGTCTCCTGATGGATGCACGTCGTAAGGGCTTGTGCTGCGGCGACACGGATCCCCTAAGAGGTAACATTTGGGCACCTGCAGGTTAACCCTCGGCCAACGCGCGGCCTTCAGGAATGGGTCCAAGCCATGACGGCCCATCGAGGACGTTCAAGGAGGCCACCCCCTTTGCAAAGACAGACAAAGACAAACCGCAGACATCTGAGGAGGGGACGGAGCAGGCACACGGGGGGCAGAGAGGGGCACGGGAGGACTTCTGCGGCCGGCGGCACAACTTCCCCTTTCCTCCCGCCGGAAGCCCTCCACGCCCCCGAAACTGCTGAATCGACATGACCATCATGTGCGGAGACTTGGGCCCCCCCCGGCCCCCAAGAAGCGGAACCCATCGAGTGGAGCACCCCTGGCAGGCAGCTGCTTCCCCTGGCGTTTCTGGGCCCCGGGTCTGGCGTCAGCAGAGGAGACGGTCGCGTTTGGTCCTTGCGTGGGGCTCGGGGTGTCGGTGGCAGGAGGAGCTTGCCAACGGTTTTGGGGTTCTTTTAGGAAGTTCCGACGCCCCTGCAGCTGGAGTTCCCGCCTCTGGGAGCTTGATGACACACAGCCTTTCCTGTTTGTGTCCGGAGGCTACTCCCGGCTCATCTGACGCCAGCTCCGGCCCAGCCTCTCTGTAGCCTCGGCGCCCGGTGGGGTTCCACGGGCAGCTGGTGGCGGCGCTGGGGGCTTCCTCCTTTTCATGGCATTGATGAGAACGTGTCGCTCTTGGCCGGCCCGTGTGGCTCAGTGGTTGAGCGTCGGGCTCTGAACCAGGAGGTCACGGTTCGATGTCCAGTCAGGACCCACGCCCCTGTGGCCGTGAGCGGCTGGATCCCCAGCGGGGGGCGTGCGGGAGGCAGCCGGTCCATGACTCTCTCTCGTCACAGATGTTTCTCTCTCTCTCTCCCTCTCCCTTCCTCTCCGACGTCAGTAACAATGTAGTAAAACAACAGCAAGGACTCCAACGCGGCCGTAAATGGGGGAGACACGGGGTGGAATTCCCAACGGGACGGCCGACGCCCGCAAGCCACGTGCCGGGGCGTGAGGCTCACCGTTTTGAGGAGGAAGTTCAATCATGAAACCTTTTTATCGGGAAGCACATGGCGGGGGCCGCTGGGCCACGTGGAGGCGGCCGCCTCTGCTTCTCCTACTAACGCGACGGAGACAAACATGGCGGTGTCAGCCGCATGTCTCCCCGTCACGGGCCCGCCCGCAAGTCAGGCCTCGGACGGGGACCAGACTGAACACCCACCGAGTGGGGAGGGGTGCCCGGACGTTTGCCGTCTGACCTCGGAGGAACCGACACTCGGTGACCCCCAGAGACCTCGGTGCCACCCCTGGGCCCGGTGAAAGGTGAGCCCCGTCCTGGGGGGCCTGGCAGGAGCACCCCAAACGGCGACAGAGCGGCAACTTCGCCAGCAGATGTTCAAGTACGACGTCGACGAAGATGAATGTCGGACGTCTGACCATGAGAGCCGGGGGCGGGGGGGCGGGGGAGGGGGGACTATAGATCCAAATTATTTTTCTAAAAGAAATAAAAATCTCTCCTCGTGATGATACAATCGCTTGAAGGAAAACGAATCTCTTACACGATTAGCCTGTTCGCAGCAGGAAAGCAGCAAGGGCCCTCGCGACCCGTCCGCCCCGCGATATTCGCCGTAAACGCATTTGGATTCCTGGTGGCGACGGGTGAGAAGAACACGGACCAGAAAAAAGTGTGAGAGAACAGAGCAAAGAAGGGCAGCGGAAGTGTTTCCGGTTTCTTGTTTTTTTATTTTGTTTTTTTTTAAATATTTTTTATTGATTTCAGAGGGGAAGAGGGAGACAGAGAGAGGGGAGAGAGAGGAACATCCATGACGAGAGAGAACCATGGACCGGCCGCCTCCTGCACGCCCCTCGCTGGGGACCCCGCCGCCACCCGGGCCTGGGCCCCGACCGTCCCTTCTCCGGATCACGAGTTTCTGGGTGGAAATTAATAAACAAATTAACGAGTTGGAGGAGGGAGTGGGACTCAGGAGAAGTAAGTGAAGCGACTCAGCATCGTCTCTGACAGCACCTGCCCGGGGGGAGAGCACAGGATCCAAAAGGGACCACGCACACTCGGGGGCACCTCCGAGCTCTGCCCCTCGGCCGCCACCTTCCCTCTCGCCCGCTGCCCGTGCGCACGCTGAGCCGCAGGTGCCCACAGACGGCTCCCTGGGAGGAGTCCAGGCTCCGTCGGAGGGAGAGGCGCTCCGTCTGTGCTCGTACACGAACCTGGAACAGCCACCAGACCGAGCCGGCCCAGGCAAAGCCGGCGCAGCGCGAGCTCCCCTACGGAATCGATAAGACAAAACCTGTTTTTCTCAGGGAAATGGCACAGCCACCGAGGAACAGAGGGGGGACGCGTCCGTCACCCCCGTGTCGAGAGAAAATAAATTAAAAACTAGGGTGTTTTGGTTCCATCGCTGACCTTCAGGTTCCCAAGGGCGCGCGCGTGTCTGTGGTTAATGGTGCACATGGGAGACGGCGGTGCAGACGTGAGGCACAGACGTGTCGCGGCGCTAATCGGACGTGACGGACGCCCTGGTTTTACCGGGGATCGCTGACACCCGAACCCCCGTCTCGGCCGCTGCCGACAGCCCTTCAGACATCAGTCATCCCCGGGAGCGGGTGGGCCGGGCCGTGCCAGCACCGTCTGGTCCTGGTTATGCGCGTCGTCGGTTGTGAGACACGGTCCTGGGGGAGAGTGGGAAGGGGGGTGTCAGCGGGCAGGGGAGGAGCCGAAGCCCCAATACCTCGGGAGGGTGGGGAGGGGGCGGGGGCGTTCTCAGCTCTGAGCCTCAGCTTCCTTATCTGAAAAATGGGGTGATCATCACATCCCCTGCGGTTCCTAAAACACTGTGGGGCCTGGCCGGTGTGGCTCAATGGTTGAGCACCAAAAGGTCACTGGTTCGGTTCACGGTCGGGGCACAGGCCCAGGTCGCCAACTGGATCCCCAGGAGGGGGTGTGCAGGAGGCAGCCGACTGGTGATTCTCTCTCATCATCACTGTCTCTCTCTCCACCCGCCCCCCCAAAATCAATTAAAATTATTTTTATTGATTTTTTTTTAGAGGGCAAGAAAAAGCGAGGGAGAGAGATAGAAACGTCAATGATGAGAGAGAATCATGGACCGGCTGCCTCCTGCGCGCCCCACCCTGGGGATGGAGCCCGCCACCCGGGCCTGTGTCCCGACCAGGAATCGAACCCTGACCTCCTGGTTCCTAGGTCGACGCTCAACCCCTGAGCCGCACTAACTGGGCACCTCGGGTGTCTTTCCACTTAAAGGCTCTGAATTCTGGTTCCAGGAGCCCCAGTCAGGTGCCCCAGCACCCAGCGCTGTCATCGGAGAGCCCAAAATCTCCGCAGGGAAAGGAACGGGTCGCGGGTGCCCGTTGGCTGCCATCTTCGCTCAGACTCAGCTCAGAAGGGAGCAGGCTGAGCGGTCTTAGTAGCCACGGCGAGACTCCCAATTTGCGATCCGCACGCAACCTCCGCCTCGGGCCGGCCGGGGTGTCAGAAGGCGTTACCTCTGACGAGCGACACTTTCCAGAGCGAAGCCTGGCCCCCGCCCGTCCGCGCGGCCCTGAACGGCCTTGTCATTTCTGGCACGAACACCCGCGTCTGCTAGCTGTTAGCGTCCACGGCCCTAATGCGCATGGACACCACCATGTGGGGTTTTCGACGAAGGGGATCTGACCCCTCTCGAGGCAAACTCGGAGCAGCCAGGAACACCTTGGAAATGGAAAAGGTCCGGTGCAGTCATAGATAGATAGATAGATAGATAGATAGATAGATAGATAGATAGATAGATAGATAGATATCCTGTATAATAAAAGGCTAGTATATGCAAATTGTCCCCTCAACCAGGAGTACGGCGAGGGGACAGAGCCAGTCAGCTAACCAACCCACGGCCCCTTCCCTTGACCAGCCCAGCTCAATGGGGCCGAGCGCATGCCCAGGGTGCAGGCTCCATCCCCAGGAGGTGGAGTGGGTAGACATGGGGGTCGGGAGGCTGTCCGTTCACCCTACAGTGTTTAGCTGCATCCCCCGGCTCAGCTCTGGATCGATATCCTCAAAGGGGGGTAAATATTGCCTCCAAGAGGGCAAAACTTGGTTCTGGGGCTGAGGGGGGGGTGTGTGTGCAAAAAAGGATTAGGATGCAAACACGTATGCAATACATGAGCAGACGTACGGTGAGCGTGTAGCCGTAGGATTTCATTAGGATGCAAACACGTATGCAATACATGAGCAGACGTACGGTGAGCGTGTAGCCGTAGGATTTCACAGGAGGGGCTCAGGAAAATGTCCGAAGGATCATCCGGAGAGAAATCATGAGAAACCGGG
>PVJC01047251.1:0-12982 GCA_004026665.1 Murina feae
GGCTGAGGGACTCCCTCCACCCCGAGTGCACAAATTTTTTGTGCACCGGGCCCCTAGTTGCTAATATAAACAGAATTAAAGTATTTGATAAATTTCAGGTTTGTTATCTCCATTTTCTACAATCTGTGATCATTATTGATAATTATAAAGTTAGATAATAAATTGTACTTTCATTTATGGAGATATGATTAAAAGTTAATGAGCAACATTTATTTGGTTAGAGATAACATGCAAGATGCCAAATAGTATATGCAATGAATTATCATATAAATGCTACAGATAACTGTCTAGTAACAATTCATAGAAGGGTGAGAATACTTCCAAATCCATGAAAAAATGCAAAGACTACTCAATTGTTTTTGCATTTACACAGTAGGCAACCTTATTTGCTATATGTTTGGAAGCTGGCACAGTTGGGGCAGGAAGCACAAGACTTAGGGTTTCTGCGCTTTGAGAAAATCTAAATGGAACCACTTGTGAAAATATTTTCTCAAGCTAACCCATATGTTTATTTATGAAAATTGGGTCTGAAATATATCCTCTTTTATGTATAGATGGATGCAATTTAATCAATATTTATAATATTTATATTTGCCATCAGGCTGCTGTAATCTTTGTCTATAAAATATGATTTTAGGGTAATAGTAATATCAACTTTCCAACCCTAAGAAAATGAAACTTGATAGCTTTTTAAAAATCATATCAGACCTTAGAGATTAATGGTAGTTAATATTTAATTATTTACTCTCTTTTTGTGCTGAAATTCTTAGTATTTTTAATAGAATCCATTGAACTACATCAGAGGAAAAATAAATTTGCCAAGAACACACATAAATAAAATGTAAACACAATTCACTTAGATGTACTAAAATCCAATACACAGCAGCGTTCTTAAAGTGGCCCTAAACATGACATATTCAAAATAGGGTGTGGTTATTATTGTAAGAATGAGCCTGACTAGCCATGGAAGAATATTCATCTATGTTTAAAAAATGTCTGACATTTGGGGAGTAGTATTTTGATGTAGGAGAAAATAAATGTTACATGATTTGCTATGAACTAGCAAACAGGATTAATCTCTACCCATCTATCAGGAAGAATGATGACCCCTTTAACTGGTTAATGCAGGGTCCTTTTTCAAGCATCAGATGTCTTTGTGATGTGAATTTTACGGCTCAACAACTTTCCAAGGTTATTCTATTTATGGTGCAAAGTAATTTGTCAACTTAACCACTGTTGCTTAGAATAACGTTTATTCTGATCTCCAACCATAAGTTTATATTTATTGTGATAGATAATAAATTACCTGTCACTGCTGAGTGAGGTGCAGAAAGTTTACTGGTGGTGACTAAAAGGCAATCAAAGCTCATTTCAAAGTGTTCTTTAGATTTAAAATACAAATGAGCTAATATTCACATGTGCTGAGAACAATCCTATATAATAAACGGCTAATATGCAAATAGGTTGAATGGCGGAATAACCAAACTGAACAACCAGTCTCTGTGATATATACTGACCACCAGAGGGCGCGTGTGGAAGATGGCAGGCATCATCCATGCAGGGATGGTGGAGCAGGTGAGCAGGGGCCCCAGGCCAAGGTGAGGCTCTGGTTGCTGTCTTTGGGGTGAGCCTATGGTGGTTACTGAAAATTTTTGCTCCTGCACACTGTGGTCCCTCCTGGCACTGCTGCTGATTGCTTGCCAGAGTCATTGCTTGCACCCACTGCTGGCGCTGGTCCTGCTTGCAACATGCCCTGAGCTGGAGCTGCTGCTCACACTGCTGCCAGCACCCAGTGCCATTCCCGATTGCTTGGTGCTGTCAGCAGGTTTAAGTGGCAGCTGCTGGTGCCAATTGCCCCTGAAGGTTTCTCCACCTCCCCTTGCTTCTGAGGAGTGATTGGGGCAGCAGCTGCCACTCACATCTGCTGACAGCACACGTCCTGCTTATACCCACTGCTGGCACCAGTCCCAACCCCTCTGTGCCATCAGCGGGTGCAAGCAGGGCTGGCGCAGACAGCACTTGGGAATGGTGGTGGTGGTGGGAGCAGGGCTGCTGGCAGATAAGGGACTGGGGACCGTGGCAGGAGGGACCTGGTGGGGGCACAGAGGATGGGCCAACACCTGCCCCTGTGCCCAAGCAGCCTTGCAGCCCACAGTTCCTTTCAAGGTGCGTGAATTCATGCACTGGGCCCCTAGTATTTTCATATTTATCTATTTATGCTACAAAATTTCTGAACCTTTGTTTTATTCTTTCTTAGAGTTGGTGAAATTAGGGCCCATATTTTTCAAAAGTTCTCCTAGAAATTTATATCAACATTCAGTGAGTTTTAGTTATAAAATATAGTTGGGCCTGACCAGTTTGGCTCAGTGGATGGAACATCAGCCTGTGGACTGAAAGGTCCTGGGTTTGATTCTGGTCAAGGGCATATACCTTGGTTGTGGACACATCCTCAGTAGGGGGTGTGCAGGAGGCAGCTGATCGATGTTTCTCTCTCATCAATGTTTCTAGCTCTCTATCCTTCTCCCTTCCTCTCTGTAAGAAATCAATAAAATATTTAAAAAATAATAAAATAAAATATAGTTGGTCTGGGAAAGGTGGAGAAAGCTAAATATATAATATCTCCTGAGAGACTCTGTGTATTGGCACTATGTTACACCTATTATTTCACTTAAATTATAAAACTGAATATTTCATGACTTGGGACATAAGGATGAGTTGTCTTTTAAAGAAAGTGTAATGACTATACCCATGTCTCAGACATAAAGCCTGTTTTTTTTGTTTGTTTTGTTTTGTTTTTAATCCTCAGCCAAGAATATTTTCCCATTGATTTTTAGAATGGAAGAGAGAGGGAAAGACAGAGAGAAATATTGACATGAGAGAAACACATTGATTGTTTGCCTTCTGCATTTGGGGAGGAGCCTGCAACCAAGTTAGAACTGAACCAGAACTGAACCTGGGACCCTTAGGTCTATAGGTCGAGGCTCTATCCACAGAACCAAATCGGCTATGGCAAAGAAAAGGCCTTTTCACAGCTAAAATGAAAAACTCTTCTGATTTAAGTGTGGCCAATCCAGAAATCTAGGAGACCATTCAGAGAAGGTACTTGATTTGACAATTATTTACAAAATGCTGCTAAGTGTCACACCATCAAAGTGTAGGTGGGAATCAAGTGATAATTTAATAATTCACGGAAGAGAGATGGCACCATGTGCCAAAGTAGTTTGAGAAGGCTTGAGTTGATTCCAACTAAGAATCTTTAGCACAAAAGTCAGTAAACTTCAACCTAAGGGCTAAATTGGGCCAGCTGCCTACTTTAATAAATAAAATACTAGAGGCCTAGTGCTCAAAATACATGCAATCGGGAGGGGGGGGGGGCGGTCCTCAGCCCAGATTATGAGAGGGCACAGGCCAGGCCGAGAGACCCCATTGGTGCACGATCAGGGGAGGGACACGGGAGGTTGGCCAGGTGAGGAAGGGCTGCAGGAGGGCTCCAGGGTGTGTCTGGCCCATCTTGCTCAGTCCTAATGGGCCAGACCCCAGTAGCAAGCTAACCTACTAGTTGGAGCGTCTGGCTCCTGGTGGTCAGTACACATCATAGCAACCGGTAAACTGGTCAACTGTCTGTCTCCTGGTGGTCAGTGCATGTCATAGCGAGTGGTTGAGAAGCCTTAGCATATCATTAGCATATTACACTTTGATTGGTTGAATTGTCGATCTGATGACTGGACACTTAGCATATTAGGCTTTAATTATATAAAATTATTGAATCATAACTATGTCTATTGACCTATGTATTATTTATTATTGCTTTCATAGTATAATAGCAGTTTTCACTCATTGTTTCAGAGACCATGTGCTCTGCAATGCTGAAAATACTCTCTGGCCCTTGACAGAATAAAAACAAAAACAGAAACTTTGCTGACACCTGTTCTGGCACAATATTTTGGAGGAGGGTTATTTATTGCAATGTTTCATCTGTATATTAAGCAATGATCCTTTGAGCTTTACAAAGTGTAGTGAATTGTAAGAGATAACTCTGTCTCCCAGACAATTTGCCATCTAAAACCAGGACAAATACACATGGAAGCAAAAACTAAGTTAAACCAAGTAGGGGTTACCTCTCTGTTCCTCAATACTTTAATCCCAGGCTTAGCTATTACTTGGGCGCATATTAAGGAATCATATACTTGTTGAAATAAGTACTAAGAAGAATATTAAATAAAGATATTGTTTCATGTTAGATTTAACATTAAATCCAGACATTTTAATCTGACCTTGAAAGAAAAGGGAAGATTTTAAATTATGAAGAATGAGGATTACTTGTCAGATAAAAATAATAAAATGAATTAAAATACAAGAGTAAGAATGCACAGGGTGGGACTAGACAATACACAGAGTAGCGTTCTTGCTCTTTTTATATAAATTCTTTTTTCTTCTCTTTCTCTGCTTCCTTCTTTTCTACAAGTTTGTAAACTAAAGCTATAAATAAATGCACAGAGAAAAAGTTGTGTTCAGTTTATGCAAAATCCCAGAGTAGGATAAGAAGTATCTATTTATTCCATAGACACCAAGGAGAAATTGAAAGATTATTTACAAAGAAGTAAGTCCCATAACCAAATAACTCTCATAGGAAACTTCATAACCATAGAATTAGCATATTTATAGAACAACATCTTCATGAAAACAGGCAGTTGAACTTATTCTCCTGATTAGAAATGAAATGGAGAAATCAATATACTTCTTCAAGTTAATATTTAATCAATAGTGTTAGGCCAAAAACATGCCCAGAATTTATAGACTAAATAAAACTTTCTACAGTGTTATTAAAATAAGCTTTACCCCTGGACAAAAAGCTTAATGTGGGCATAGTGTCACATAAAGACATTAATAAATACTAAGAGATTATTTTAGTGAAGATAGATAACTTCACAAATGAGAAGGTGTAAGGGATTTTGCCATGGGAGAAGGGACTCACAAGTATATAACGGTGCGATTTCAGTAAGTCTGAATTGTCTGTTCAAGGTGCCAGGAGACTGTTTCTAAAGCCAAATGTTGGAAGTTGTGTTCACTCCGTTTCACTGCTGACTTCTTGCAATGAATTAATCTTTTTTTATATTGCAGATATACAAGGAGATGTCAGTGATTGTCTGACAGGATCTCAGAGATTAAAATCTTTCCCTGGATTTTAAGATCCTTTGTGAAAAAAACTTTTAGATGTTTTAGATATTGTTTATTTTTATTAACTCCAAGAACTAATTCCCCTGGTAAAGAGTTATGACCCTGGTAGCAGTTCAGTAATTTTTAATGAATCAATGGATAGCATACTTATTTTAAGTGTATTTTTGAGGAGTTCAAGAAAGTTTTTGGGAAAATAAAGCAGTGAAAATATTTCTCAATAAAACAACAAGAATGAGTCCTATATCCAAATGAATTTGATTCTGTCAAGCTCTGAATTTTGTCTTTCTATTTCAGGGGAAATTTGATAGTCCATATGTTTCTCAAAACTCAACCACAAATCATTTAGGTTTCTTGACTGGCTTAGACAAAAGAAATCTAATGTTTTGGACATCTTAGAATATTTTATGCCTTTCCCCTCTAGTGGTCATAACTCTTTCAGAGCACTTATTTCTAATGCTCTAAGCCAGAGGCAACATTGAAACAGTAAAAAGTAATCTGTGAAAGTCAGGCTTGTTTCACAGGGCTTTTGGGTTAATGTGAGCCATTAAGAACAGACATGTTAATATTCACTTGCATTTCTTCCTGTGTATTTTATGGGATTTTTAAATTTAACTATTTAATTTATCTTAAAATCCATCATTATTGTATAAGTTGAGGCAATATCTTGATTGTTCTTATAAATAATAAGTTAGGAATAAGTAATAGGATGCTTTTTAAATCAGGTATGTATTTCATATAACATATCTTTATCTCTACCTCAACATCTACCTTACATATCTACATATCTATATGTATATCTATATCTATATCTATATCTATATCTACATCTATATATGGTACAGAATTACATTTGGTTTCATTAATCTATCAATTTTTACAAAATACCATATTGTTGTTTGAATATTGAGTAAAAAGGCCACTTTGTATTAATTTTTTTCAAAATATTTAACTAATTATTATTTCAAACAAATATGTGTTCTTTATTTAGTCCTAAAATAAACATTTCTTGAGGATCTACAAGGTACTAGTTATAATAACCAAGATATATGTGGTCTCCATTTTCATTAAGTTCAGAGTGTCATCAGTGTACATTCCTGGTCAAAGCTTCTCTCCAAATTCTCCTTCGTGTTTTTTCCTGAGGTCCAATAGGCCCAACTTTACAGAAGTCTCAAAAATATTCTTTATTTGCTTCCCTTCAAGTCTTAATCAGAAGGAGAATGTATTAGGCTAATTTCTTCTTCTCACCTTGGGCACTCACCAGTAACTTTTGTCTCTCTAGAGTTGAGACACTTGCAAAATAAGTTGTATTTATGTAGTCCCAAATCCATGAAGGCATAAATTTTCTCTTTCTTATTCATTTAGTATCCCTAGTTCATGACGCTGTGCCTAGAACATAGTATTTGCTTAATACAGCAGATTTGTTACTGCTATCTTGACATCTCTTACAAATATAAAACATTGCTGCTACATTGGTATTCAGTCAACAAATATCTGTTGGTGGTTTATTAAAGTCAGGTTTTTTCAGGCTTGCACTGGGAATTTAATTTCTTAATCCTGACACATGTAAAAGGCCTGTTTTATTCTACAATGACTACATACCGTGCATGCCCTTGTATGCATTTAATTCTTGACACACTCTAGGGCACTCTCTTCTTTTTCTTTTAATATATATATACTAAAACATATATATATATATGTATATGTATATATATATATATATATATATATATATATATATATATATGTTTTTTATTGATTTCAGACATGAAAGGACAGAGAGAGAGAGAGAGAGAGAGAGAGAGAGAGAGAGAGAGAGAGAGAGAAACATCAATGGTGAGTGAGAATCATTGATCTGCTGCCTCCTGCACGCCACTCACTTGGGATTGAGTCCACAACCCAGTCATATGCCCTTGACCAGAATCAAACCTGGGGCACTTCAGTCCACAGGCCAATGCTCTAGACACTGAGATAAACTGGCTAGGGCCCTTTTTTGAAGAGTTTTGAGGGCAGGAGGAAGAGGGAGAATACAGTATTGATTTCTGGCATCATATACAAACTATTTTAGTTATCTATTTAGGAATTCTTTTCTAGCCTGATACATCAATATCATAAAATGAAAATGGATGACTATAGCTTTAAGCTGCTGACTTCTTGAAATGAATTCATCTCTTTTATATTGCAGAGAATTACGTTTCCTCTTCATTATATCATCTTCTTTATCCTACCTTCTAATTTCTCCTTTCTCTCAACCTGTAATTCTGCTAAATCACCAACTCCCTTCTATATTGAGCACATCAGTTTGCATAAAGTACTGAATGGAAAGGCAGCCTTGGACAATCTAAAAACTGCCATTTCAATGAGCAATAGCTCCCTATGTTTTATCAAAAGTTGCCAGAATAATGGGATGATCTGGACATTCTAGGCCTATTGTGTGGATTAAGGTGTTGGTGGCTCAGCAGTAATAACTGATGCAGCGTTGCATCAGGAGAAAGTAATTTTAAGAGGGTCACCATAAAAATAGGCAATCACAAAAACACATAGACACCTCGATCCTGGTCTTAGGACTACAGAAGCTTGGGAAACTTTTGAGGTAGGTTAATTTCTGGCAATCATGCTGGTGAGAGCTCATGCATACAAACAATTGTTCCCAGAACACTTGACTCTATTTTATGATTAGTCACAGATGAAACCAGGCCCTTTGTATTATAATTGTTTAATATCTGACTATATTCAAAGTTCTGAGTTCACTGTAAACTGGTCTTTTACTTTTCTTCAATTCTTTGTGGTTACAAGGATATAAACATAAATAATTAGGTACACATGCAACAAATACTAGAAATAAAACTAGAAATTAAAAAGAAAGAGTAAAATATTGGATAGATAAAAGAGGTAACGTTGGATAGTGGGTGTGTGACATGAGTTTTGATAGCTGTGTGACTATAGGCAACTTGCTTAACTCCTCTCTGCCACAATTTTCTTGTGTGTAAATAGTGTCTAATAAAAGTTTTTAATAATTGGGCTGTTGTAAAGAAGTGAATCTTTCAACAGATGGAAATCACTTAGATAAGTGCCAGCCATATAGTCTGTTTCAGATAAGTCAACTATCAATATTATAACTATAACTAGAGGCCCAGTGCAAGGATTGGTGTACTGGTGTGGTCCCTTGGCCTAGCCTGCAACCTCTCACAATCTGGGACCCCTTGGAGGATGTCAGATTTCTGGTGTCATCCCAATCCCCGTAGGCAAGGCCGAGGGACCCCACCAGTGTACGAATCCATGCACTGGGCCTCTAGTATGCTTATAAGATTTTTGGTTAATCTCTTCCCACCCTTTCCCTCCCCCCCTTCCTTTGAGTTTCATCAGTCTGTTCCATGTTTTCATGCCTGTGCATTGAGTGTCTTCCCCTTGGTGGTCAGTGCATGTCATAGCTACCAGTTGAATGGTCAAATGGTTGAAAAGCTGGACATTTAGCATATTAGCCTTTTATATTTATAGACTAGAGGCCTGGTGCATGGACTCATGCACTGGTGGGGGCCCTTGACCTGGCCTGTGGAGATCAGGCCAAAACTGGGTCTCTGACATCCCCTGAGGGGTCCCAGATTGCGAGAGGGCACAGGATAGGTTGAGGGACCCCACCAGTGCACAATTGGGGCCAGGGAGGAAACATGGGAGGGCTCCAGGGTGTGTCCAGCCCATCTCTCCCAGTCCTGATCTGGGCCATTGGGGCCAATTGGGGCCATCTTATCCAGGCCTATCAGGGCTAGCTGGTGAGGGACTGCAGGAGGTTGGCTGGCCAGGAGAGACTGCGGGAGGGCTCCAGGCTGTGTCTGGCCCATCTTGCCCAGTCCTGATCAGCTGGACCCCTGCAGCAAGATAAACTACCAGTAGGAGCACCTGCCTCTTTATAGTCAGTTCACGTCATAGCAACTGGTCGAATGGTCAGACACTTTGTATATTAGGCTTTTATTATATAAGATTATTATTGTTAAAATCACTATTATAACTATCATTATTATTAAGGTATTACTACCAATATTTAAGTGCATAAATAATTATAGAGAGAAATTGGATTAAAATTGGACAATATTGACAATTGAGACACTTTCTTCCAAGAGGTCTTTCATTGTTTCACTAATTGTTTTAGTTCACAGTCACCTATGTTAGAACTACTCTGACTTTATCATATATGTAACAGAATTGTGTGCTGCCTTTCTTTTTCACCTGTCTCATATATTTCATTGCCTTGATATTTCCCCACATTTATCATTTCCTTAAAGACTGGGCATTTTCCCATGCTCCCTTGGTATTCCTTCTTATTTCTGTTACGCTCAACAGAGAGCTCAAACACAAATTGTGTTTGCAAAACCACAGCAAATGATTAGACAAAAAATGATTATGAACATATTCATAATTACTATTTATCTCAACATTATTAATTTAGATTTAGTAATCATAAATTATAGATATTATATTAATAATACTTAATGGATTTATAGAGAATTTGATTATTTTTTTCTTTATATACATAGTTTCTCTTTCACACCAAGACATTAAATAAATGCCAAAATGCAGGGGCTAGAGAGCCAGAATGCATCTGTCAGCTTTGGGAGAAATAATTATGAGCATGACACAGGTGACATACATTTTATTTCCAAGTATGGGTAGCCTGAGGGAAGAGGTACCCAGATTACTTGGTCTATAGCATTATCACCATCCCAGCACACAGTGCTGGCAGCTGTTTATATTTTTATGCAACTTACAATGTTTGAGAGAGGTCTTATTTGATCAAAATCATCTCCCCAATAACTATCACAGCAGAAATTTCATCAATAATTTTTCCCAAGAGATAATTAATTCCTTTTCCCACCTTCTTTAAAATACAAATAGGATGAGAGAAAAAATTAAAGCATTATATAGGTTAAATAGCTTTTTGGGCCTTCCCCAAAGTGACCAAGATTTTGGAGTAAGATGCAAAGGTTACAGGGAATAAAAGAGAAAGAATCTGACCTCCTAAGTTGGGCAATCTAGGTTCTAACTTTCATCTCCCACTACCTTGGTATTCAAATTTTGAAAAAAGTGTTTATTGCTTTTAGTGTCTTTTGCTCACTCATAGAACATCTCTGAGGGCAACACGGCACACTCGGATATCATAGCTTTGAGTTTTGAAAATATTACAGTCCATCCAAGCAAACAGGATGGACCCATGCCAAAGTCAAATACCAGTTAAAAGCAATATGAGATTCTCAAATGACTGGTATATAAATATAAAAAGTAAAAGGACAATGGATTACTGTGAACTGAGGAATAGAGAAGACAGGATATGAGGAAGCTGCAAGGAAAGCAATGGGCTGAGGTCTGAGAAAGTACAAATGAGCTAGTACCATACATTACATTAGGTAAGACTTTGGGTGTAAACTTTGCATACAAACTTTTTATCACTCATTTGAATAGATTATAATAAAGGAATTTAGTTTTATGATCTCATCAACATTCTTGATAGCTTCTATAGAATCTACACTTGCATCTTCCTTCAGTTTGTTAGCCAAGAATTCAGATTTGCTGTTTAACTCAGGATTTATATGGGAGGGAGATAATTGGGAGATTTAGTTGTTTCTCTGCTTAATAATATAATAAAAAGATTAAATTGCCAAATGGAGCCATTAATTTTTATTTCCAAGTAAGCAACTGCAGTTTATTCTCTGATAAAAATGAAGAATTTCCTTTTCAGCTGATAAGGCACTGAGTGTTTATCTTTGGCTTATCCTAGTAAGAACTTGGCCTAGGCTATTCATCTGTTTTTATGAGGCTTTGGTAATACAGGGAGACAATGAGGCTGAAAGTGCCTTTTGACTTATCAGATCCTTATCATATCTGGCGTCTTTCCAGGAAGGAAAATAAAAGTCGGATGGCAGTTAAAGTTGATGAACTTTTCTAAAATAAAAGAAATGTGGTAGAGTTCACTTTATCTCCCAGGCCTGGATGGCATGTGCTTAGCACAGCACATGGACAAGGAAGGAAACATAGGCCTTAATCCCACACCAGTCCACTGTCAGTGCCTCTTGGACAGTTATTTTAGTGGTCCAGGGTGTCCCCTGTGGCTGGAGGCTGTGATATAGCTAGGGTACAGTGAGGCTTGCTGTATCTTTTAAGTTGACCTCAACAAAATTTCTTTTGACTTATTAAAAAAAGTAGAATGTCTCAAAAGCATTAACTCTTTTGATGATAACTTGGAGTTTTATTTTGGAAGTGAAGTGCCCATTCTGATTCTCTTATTGCTGAGTCTATATCTCAAATGCAGAGAAATACATTAGTGGCCACCTAATCTGAAGAATTAGAGTTCCTTCTTAGGACCCTTCATAGGTGTTTCTTCAGTACCTGTTTGAACAGCTCCACTACAGGGGGTTCCTACACTTGGATTCATCTTGCCTCAGGTGCACACAACCACTTGCTATGATGTGCACTGGTCACCAGGGGGCAGATGCTCTGACTGGTAGGTTAGCTTGCTGTTGGGGTCTGGAAAATCGGGACTGAATGAAATGAGCTGGACACAACCTGGTGCCTTCCCCTTGGACACGCCTTGGAGCCCTACCACAGTCCCTGGCTAGCCAACCTCTCGCATTCCTCCCAGGCCGGGATCATGCACTGGTGGGGTACCTTGGCCTAGTCTGAACCCTCTTGCAATTTGGGACCCCTTAGGGGATATCAGAGAGCCAGTTTCGGCCCAATCCTGCAGGCCAGGCTGAGGAACCCCACAGGTGCAGGAATTTGTGCACTGGGCCTCTAATATTTGATTAATTATTTAACTTATTTGTCTTAACCTTCTACTTTACTGACATTCTCACCTCCTGTAACTCTTAATCATGTAACTTGGTTCCTAAGCTTCTTATTCTGACAATTCTACTGTGGATTTGCCTTAATGTATCAATAGCTCTATTAATTATATTATCCAGAACTGAACACTGTACTCCAGCTGTGAGCTGATGAGTATAGAATACAGGAAAGTGTGATTTACACAGTATTGTGTTAATGTAAATGAATGTTGATTTTCATAACAGTCCTATCATGTAACTTGTAGCCAACACCAATCTTGAGATTTGTTTCTAATCCAATCTGCTAATAAATGCTTACCGATAGGTAATTTAAAAATTTTTGGTTTAACAATTAACACTATTTCCATTAAAATTTCAACTTGTCTTTTGGTTCCTGAATTTGTGATTCTAGGACTTCTGGGATTGTATCTAAAATACCAATTACATACATCGTAGGGAACTGTCATCAAAAAAAAAAAAAATCTACTCTAATAAAAGAGTAATATGCAAATTGACTGTCACCCAGAGACATCTAAGCCATGCCCACCAGCCAATCAGAGCAGCTGTATGCAAATTAACCCAGCCAAGATGGAGGCCGACAGCCACGGAGCTGGAATAAGCAGGAGGCTTCTGTTGCACCAGGAGTAAACTGTCTGCCTAGGCTGGCTGGGCCTCTGCTTGAGGCAACATAATTTCAATTATAGAAGCCACAGAGCTGAAGCAAACAGGAGGCTTCCTTGCCTGCCTAGGCCTCCGCTCAAAGTAACAAAGTTTCAATTATAGAAGATAAATAAACCCCAGAAACCTGATTCCAGCCAGCCTCCCTGGGACTTTGGGTCAATGGGAGCTGTGGACAGCCTGCAAACAGCCCTCAGCCCCTCACCCAGACTGGACAGGCACCCCAATAGGAACCCAAACCCTGAACGGGCTGTGGGCAGCCTGAAAACAGCCCTCAGCTCCTCCCAGGCTGGCCAGGCATGCCAGCAGGTAGACAT